>RJWH01005981.1:0-63785 GCA_004363575.1 Solenodon paradoxus | reverse complement strand
GCACAGGCAGGGGCAGGGGCAGGGGCACAGGCGGAGGCAAGGGCACAGGGCAAGGGCCTGGACGCCATCAAGCAGCAACCCAAGAAATGATAATGGGAAAGGCAACTGAGTCAACAAGTACTGACGGAGTGTCTGTATGCTGTACGCTAGGCATGAACCATGATCAAGAAGTGTCACGTCCTTATAGAAGTTACAATCTCTAGCAGGAGAAAGAAATAGGAAAGAGTAGCTGCTCTAACAGAAGCAAACAGAATGCTAAGATAGGAAGTAACATGGAGTTTCTTTGTACAGAATGACCAGGAAAGACCCTATCAGAAGAGAAAATACTTAAAGGGATCCTTAAAGGGATAATTTAATAAGGTAAAGAGTAGGGTAAAAGTGTTCTAGGCAGAGGCTACAGAAAACAAAAGTCTTGAAGCCAGAGAACTGAAGGAGATGTCAAAGAACTGCAAGTAGATGACGGGGCTTACAGGAGGTAAGAAAAAGAGGGGCTTAGGATGAGACCTGAGCAACAGGCAGGAAACAGATCTAGTGGGCCTTGGCCACAATTTGGGTCAAATTGAGCAAAACTTCACTCCAAGTGGAGATATTTGAACTTGATTATACAGGTTATAGGAATGCAATAGAGAATTTTAAAAGCAGAGAGGTGTTAGGTTTTTTTATAAAAAGATAATGGAAACAATATGGAGAATGGCCATCACGGGGAGTGGGGACAGGCTGGAGACTAGATGAAGATGGCCTGCACATGGGTAGAGTCAATGTGCACAGAAAAGAGAGGTACTTCAGAGATAAATCTGAAGTGCACCTGGAAACCCTAAAGGTCTATATTCTAGGTTGTTTTCTTAGTCCAAAGTCAAAGTACCCTATAAATCCCTTAGGCATGACTTGACATGTGGGAGTCACTAGGCCCTCTAGCTCATCTAGGCTCTGCTCCTACTCTGGCAACAAGATGAGGTTCAGTACATAAGAGATAGTTGTTCATTGTCCATAGGCTGACAAGCTGACTAACGTTCCTAGGACCTTAGGATCCAAGTAAAGAGTTCAAATTTCCTTCCTTCTCCTTTGGAGGCAGGAATTCAGCAAAGTCCTCTAAATCAGAGGACTTCCCCAAATATGATCTGCAAATGATGGTATCAGTCTCTGGGAGGTTGATTAACATGCAAATGCCCAGTTATCACTCCATACCTATTGATCAGAATAGCTAGGAGACCAAAAGTTTGTATTTTTAAACTCCCTCCCCGACCAACCTTGCCTTCGTGGGTAATTCTGATGCATTAAAGCATCAAAACCATAGGTCTAAGAACAGAGTTAACTGAAGGTCATCACCTGAAGACAGCTGGCAATGTCAAAATTAAGGGGCAATGTAGGATGCCAAAAGTCAAGTTGGACATGGAATAATCTAGAAAGGAATCAGAATGGATTATGAGGCACTCAGTGGTGGAGCAGCAGTTAGGGCAATCGCCTTCAGAGGGTGCAGGCCGCATATCCCTGGGTTCGAGTTCTGGGTCTGGGGGAAAACAACCAGTGGTAAACAACTAAATAATAAAGTACTTCTTCCTCCTCTCTCTTCCTGCCCACCTGCTTACCACCTTCATTCCTACCTGCTGCTTTCCTTTAAAAAAAAAAAAAAAAAAGAAGAGAATGCTTTATTGTTACACTTTTTTTTTTTTTTTTTAATAGAAAGAGGAAAGAAAGCAGGCAGGAATGAAAGCACACATGTAGGGAGAGGAGAAAGAGGTTCCTCATCCCAGCCCCAGGTCACCAACCCAGGTCCCTGAAGCTTTATGTGATCCGTATTGCCAGTGGCTCAGTAGCCTGAGCCACCAGGAAGCTCCTGGATTACAAAATTTGTAGGAGGCTCAAAAGCTTAACGTGAAAAATGGGACATCAGAGCTTAGGGTTTAGAGAGCAGAAGAGTCAAGTAAAGAAAAGGCATAGTCTTGAGGAAATCACTAACGATGGCCATGCTCTCTGACTCTCCTAGGTTTTTTTTCCTAGTGGAACCCTAGTTGGGGACTACGGATGCCTCAATTCAAGCAGGCCAGGTGACTGGGCCTTAGACAGCCCAATGTGCATATGCAATCACTCCATCCAATTTTCATAAGAACACACCCATCCTTCATAAATAATGCTTCTATCCTCATGATTCCCCTTCAGCATCCATCATGATGCCCAGTGACCTGTCTGCACAAGAGCTCCAGGCAGGCCACATAAGAAAACATACAGAGGCACACCCTGGTGGCCTAGTGGTTTAAACCAGGTACAGTCCACATATATCCCAAGGTACACAGTTTAAGACCCAGGGCCAGGGAAACAACCAATGATGAACTAAATAAAGTAAATAAAATGCTTCTTCCTCTTTTCTCCCCCCAAAAAGAAAATACACAGTCTACACCTATTCACTAAGACTCTCTACTTGGAACATCAAAATCCCCTAAGGAGGCCATAAACCCAAGGATCATTTCAGGTCAGAATTTTTTTTTTAAATATACATAAGAGGAAAGAGGCATGCCTGGTTACCTAGTAGATAAGGCCACTGGACACAGTCTACATTCATCCCAGGGACCCAGGTTCAAGACTTGGGACCAGGGGGAACAACCAAGATGAACAACTAAATAAAAAAAAAATAAATGCTTCATTCTCCTTTCTCTTTCTGTTAGTCTGACTGTCTTCATTCCTACCTGTACCTTTCCTTTCAAAAAAAGAGGAAGAAATCAGGTAGAATTGAAGGCAAGTAGGCACACAGGTAAAGAGAGAGAAGGAAGAAGTATTTTTCACTCATTTATTTATTTATTTATTTATTTATTTATTTTCACTCACTCATTTATTATTGTTCATTTTGGTTGTTCCCTTCCCTTCCAGGTCACAAACCCAGGTCCTTAGGCTTTATGTGGACTATGCTGCCACAACCTCAAACTTAACACCAAAGGCACCAAGTCAGAGATTTTTAAGCCCACTGTCTATACTTCTTCAGATCTTACCGATGCAATCCAGCCTTCACTACTCTTTACTATGCCTCACCAAGAGCCCCAACACTATATTCTATACTCCAACATCCTTGCCCAAAATTCGGAAAGAAAATCCACAGATTCAGACTAGGCAGAGTCCAATATCCTAAGGCTACTGAGGCCAACTCTATGCCTAGTTTTGAAAGAGGAAAACCAAGGCATGTTTTCGCTATCTGAAGGGTGCTCCAGGATTGCTGCAGCCTTCTGTATAGAAGATATTTTTCAAAGATGAGCTAGCTAAACCTGGTATATTCAAAAGGAAGAAAGGTAGATTCTTAAGAACAAAAAGTGAAGTGGTGAAAAGTAATGTGGGATTTCTGTCCATTTGACTTTAAAGTAAATAGTAAATAAAATACAAACAAAATAATATGCAATCTCAAAGCCATGTATGTCAACTACCTGATCAAAGCCCTGCATGTCAACTACCTGATCCTTCCTATAGTTCAAAGTTGTTTCCAGACTAGAGGTAAGAATGAGAAAAGACAATTTAAGCAATCCCTGAAATTACTTATGCCCCTAATCCTGAACTGCTTACCCACCCACTAACCTGATTCTGTTTCTGACCTAATGATTCAGCTTCCTGTTTCATCTCTGCCTCACCTTATCCCTAAGGCCTTTTACTTCCTTCTTTGTTTATGATTCTACTCTCAATTATTCTGCCACCAATTACTCAGAGTAAATAATCTGCCTATCCAGATCCTCAACCTTTATCCTCAGTGCACATGCCCCCTTCATAGGCATGTCACCTGCCAGGCTTACCTTGGTTTTATGAGTACGTCTCAAAGAGACAAGCATGATAAATGGTTTACCCAGGCAAACACTGGAATCATCAAAAATTTTAAGAATGACAATGAGCCAAATGTCAGGACCTAACTCTGACATTCTCCAGCTGCGCACCTTCTTCGCCCTCAGGTAATACTCTGGTACTCCATCCCCCTACCCCCACTTTAAGAGCTCCTAGTCCATTTCAGCTAGTACTAAGAATACATGAAAGCAAGACACAGGCTTTTACTGGACAGCACTTAAAAGTCTATTGAAGGAAAGAGATAAATAACAATAGGTGCAATAATTAAAGCCAATTCATGCAAAGCTGGAAGATTAAGGCAGTTACTTAGGTAAAGTAACACCAAAGTTGAAACTTAAAGGATGAACAGAAGATACCCAGAACATAACAGGGCATTTGAAGAGGAGTATTCTAAGCAGAAGGAACAGCATATGCCAAGTCCTGTAGCAAGAAAGCACATCTGAAGAGATGGGATGAACGTGAGGTAGGGAGGCTAAGGGAGACAGTGCATGGAGGCAGATAATTCTGGAGACACTAAGAGCGTCATAAGACATATGAAGCAGTTTTTATCATTCACTTGAATATTGATTGGCCTATAATACGCCAGGCATTGTCCAAGATGCTAGGAATATAAAAGTAAGACAAGATTCCTGTTTCAGAGAATTTAA
Source organism: Solenodon paradoxus (assembly GCA_004363575.1). Classification (NCBI taxonomy): domain Eukaryota; kingdom Metazoa; phylum Chordata; class Mammalia; order Eulipotyphla; family Solenodontidae; genus Solenodon; species Solenodon paradoxus. Next base: position 59,325 of record RJWH01005981.1, on the reverse strand, counting down.
ACTTTGATTATAAGTCAGTATAAAATAAACCAGAAAATATCAAGATATTGATATGTGCTGTGCAAAAAATTAAAATAAGGTTATGTGATATAAAGTATAGGAGTGGCCATTTCAAAATCATTAGGTGGTTAGGGAAAGACCTCTCTGAGATGATGACATTTAGAAGCAGGAATCTTAGCGTAATCTGGTGGAGTAGCCATTAGGTCTTCAACCTCTGGCTGAGCACAGTCCATGTACATGCCAAGGATCCAGGCTGATATCCCAAGGTCCAGGAAAACAATAAGATAAACAAAGAAATGAAATAAAATAAATAAAACCAGGTACCTCAATAAAAATAAACATATAGTTCAAAGATCAAGGGAAAAAGCATTCTAGGTGGGAATAAAAGTACCTGCAAAAACCCAATGGAAATATCACAATTTAAGCAGGGGAGTGAGATCACAATGATTATCACATTTTATAAAAATTACCCTATTGCAATATGGAGAATTCTAGAGTAGAGGCAGAGAATGAGAGTAGATTATGTAGACTAAGCTGAAGATGATGAGAACAGTTAACATTCACACAGCACTTAATAGGTACCCACACATTGTTATAAGAATTTTACACAAATTAATTCATTTAATCTTCATAAATGCTTTTTTAATATAAATTAGTAAACTAGGGCACACCCTGGTGGCCTAGCAGTCTAGTACACCTGCAAGCAGTCCCACATACATCCCAAGGTCTCATGTTCAAGACCTGGGGTCGGGGGAACAACCACTGTGAACAACTGAAGTGCTTCTTCTTCCCTCTCTTCCTGCCCGCTTGCCAGCCTATTCACCTTCATTCCTGCCTGCACCTTTTCTTAAAAAAAATAAATAAATAAATAAAAAATTAGTAAATGGCAAGACAGTAGAGGAGAGTGGTAATGAAAAAGGAGAGAAAACCACTGGAGCCAAGAAATATTGGGGAGGGGAGGTCCCAGCACCAGTCTGGTCTTCGACTGAGAGGACTGAGAAGACTACTAGGCTGCGGGCTGTATGGGCAATGGTGCTGCTCACAGTGTGACAGTGTACATGAAGGAACACATGGAAAGAGCAGGGGCTGCATTCCGCCATGTCTGCAAAAAACTCTATAAAGAGTTTCTTCATGTGAGTAGTTGGATGTTCTGGTCTAGAGATTTGTACCAACCAAAAGAGAGATCGTGGCAAGTCTCCGACGACTATGGTCTTAACTTTCAACTTTCTGAAGATGAAAGACAACATATTTGATCTAGATGTTTTCCTAGTTACCAAAGAACTGACACTACCTAAGACCTACCCAACAGCTGATTCACCGTCAATTAGTCTATATCACAGGCTGCTGAGCCTCACGCCTCACAATCACATACCAGACGGCTCTGAAAAGTAAACAACCTGAAGTCAGCTGTCAAAGTCCTCTCAGTACCTGACCTCACCCTCTGGAGTAGGTTTCATTTCAAAACTGAAAGAGACTTAATGGTTGGGGAAATCCAAAGATCAACAGAGACAGGAACGGGTGGTTCCCAGAAGAAAAGGGTCCCAGGTTGGAACTCAAAACAGAAACCAGAACACTGATAAGGCCCAGTTTATGATGTCTGTCTCCAAGCCTTCGGGTGCCATTTATTTATGTTTTCCAACAACAAGGTATGACCATGCTTATCCAGCTCCTGACAACTAAATATCTACTTCTCAAAGAGTCGGTTAACTTCCTGGCTTTATTAAGTTTTAGATTTGGGGGTTGGGTCAGCTCTGAGAACTGGGCAACCAGAGGACTTGTGAATTTTGGAGTCCTTCAAATAGACCACATTTTAATCATAATAAATGTTGTTACCTCTTCCTTCTCTGTCTCCTTGTAAACCCTCAGCAAAATTCTCACTTAAAAATGTCCAAGTTGTTCATGATGACCTTCTCACAAGAGCGATATTCAATACAACAAAAATCTGGTTCAGCAAAGAAGTCAGGTAATTTGCTTGAGGTTCATTTATGACTGAGTGACCTCAGGCAAGGTCACCTTTCTGGGCTGTTTCCTCATCTGTAAAGTAAGGAGATTGGACACAGATGGAAGGAAAACTTCCTTGGTCAAGAAAATATCCTTAAGCTAAGAAAATACTAGTCTTTAAAGGGTTCATCAAGTGACAAGCAGAGTTATTTTAAAAAGACACATACCCAGGTATAACATGATGAAATGCTATGCATAAAAAAAAAAATTCAAATATCCAGAAAGAAAAATCAGGTATTATTTATGAAAGATAAAGAATCCTAGTGGTACTTGCCTTCTTATCTGTATCACTAAAGACAGTAGAATGCTTCACAAAGACTTAAAGCCCAAGAATATTTTGTAGAATACTAAACCCAACCAAGACATCATTCATACATGAATGCTAATATACTGAAAGACACATAAGGACCTTGAAAAGGGACATCCATATTCCTTTTCTAAGAAAATTACTCTAAAAAAAAGTCCTAATTAAATTAGCATTTTAAACTGAAAATAGTTGGGATAAAGAGAATATAAGATGTTTGTCTTCTTCTCCTCCCCAAAATTAAATGAGGTTGTACCAGATGACTTCACATGGTTATTTCCAAGTACAAACAGAAACCGTCCTGTATACAACTGTCTCTGGCAGTCCAGGATTGCGAGTTGTTCATCACCTAGTGGCCCGATGAAGTAAATGCAGTTTCATCAAGTGCTGGGATAAACTTTCAGCCATTTTGTGAGCTCTGACAGTATATATACAGAGTGGCAGCCTGATGTCCCAGAGATTATACAAGTAGTAAACCACAAGTCCTCCAGACTCTCACAATTTTACAGATTCACTCACTATCCACTCATTCTCCAAGGATGTAGGAAGGACCCACACTTTGTGACTGGCTAATCACAAGAAGTGAAGTATAGCTTTGATGCAAGGCTGCACTTGGAAAGTAGAATAAGATAGACTGCTTTTGCACAAACCAATATGAATTGAAATCAGGTTTCAATTGTCTCAGAAAACTGAAAATACACCATATAAATAGGAAGACTTTCAAATGGTCACGAGACTGGCATGTGGAAGTTAGATTATATTCATCTTATGTGGTTCTGGGTACAGGCTTGAAACTGATGAGAAGTTGTCTCAAATAGATTCCAGTTCAATATGAGAAATAATTTCCTGGCATACCCTGATGGAGTAGTAGTTAGGTCAGCTGCCTCTGAAGGAACTCAGCCCGCATATATCACAAGTACTTGGGTTCGCTTCCCAGGTCCGGGGTGAACAACCAAAGTGAACAACTAAATAAAAATAAAATTAAGTGCTTTTTCCTCCTCTCTCTTCCTGCCTGCTAATCTACTTGCTTTCATTCCTGCCTGTACCTTTCCTTTAAAAAATAAAAAAGAATTTCCTACAAATTAAAGCTATCTAACAACATAATGAGATTCCTCAAGAAATAACGCGATCTCCAGCAACAGAAGCATTCAAAAAGAATTTAGATGATCATCTGTCAGAGGGGAAATAGACACTTAATGGGTTTGATATCACTCTCCACCTGACTAAATGTGGACAAATTATTTAATTATAACTCAATTGCATTATCTTTAATTTAGAATAGTAGTATCTATGTTGTAAGATTACTACCAAGATTAAATGATATATTTTGTAAAGTACTTAAACATTCAAAATGTATAAAACTAGCAACTTGAAAGGTAGCTGGGGGATGGGGTAGAAAGTGAAACCTAAATGTGCAGCTTGTTTTAGTTATCTGTACCCAACCCTCAACCAAAGAATTCCTGGCAGTTGATGGCCAGAGGCTAGGTTCCCTTGGCAACCAGTCTCAAAAGAGCTCAGACCTACCTTCTTCAGGAAAGCAATTGGTTCTCAGCCCTGAAATCTGGCATCTTCCCTTCACAAAACAGACTCCTTATTACAGATACCACTGCACCAAAATCAAGGAGTGGGGCAGATGTTACCCTCCTCACTACATATGATTAATTGCAGAACTGCAGTGTTAGAAGGGATCTCAGAAACTATGTAGCACAACCCATTTGTTTAATGAGTGGAAATAATAAGGTTGAGAAAAGTGAAGTCCTGGGTACCGACAAGTGGTGATACGTCAAGAAAAGATCACAGGCCTTATTCCTAGGTCAGTAGCTAAAACCTTCCCATTTTTCAGATGGAAAAAGTAACACTGGCTTTACATAACTTACACAGTTAAGAAAGAGGTAGAGATTAGAGGTTAAAGAATATGGACTCTAGAATCAAATTACATATTCAAATTCCACCTCTATCACTTACTATGTTACTTTAAGCAAGTTTTCTAATCTGTTTCTACAAAATAGGGATAAGAGCAACTACCTTATAGGATTATTCTAAAGATTAGATGTTATAATCCATGTAGAATGCATGTCACATAAAAGTGTCCAATGTGTATAATGCTGTGCTTCTCATCATTACCAAGTGCATTAAGAGAAAATCATAATAACAAGAGAGACCGGACAAGCTCCTACTTCTGGTCTAAAGAGCACTGGGAAGGACATAGGTGTCTATTTAGCTCCAATTTCCAGCCCTAGCCAGGAAACACACAATTTTTCAGCAGAAGATGATAACTACTCCATTACACATTCATTTATTTGGATCTTGGGAAGAATCAACTCAGAGAATAACCAAGATACAAGCAATAGTTATAAAACGCTTAACATCATAAATAAAGTTTAGGTAGGTCAGAACTGAAGCCTGATCTTTGCTCATCTCAAGTTGGACAAAATACAGTTCTTGCCCAGTTTCTTCCCCACAATGCACAAATGTGGAATAGTGTAATGGTTAATTAAAGACAAGAGCTCTGGAGTATGACTGCCTAGGTACAAATTCTTGTTCCCTCATTTATTTGTAGTATCACTTAGACAAATTACTTAATCTCTCTCTAAGCCTTTGTTTCTCCATTTGTTAAATAAAGATAACTATTTCAATTACAGTAACAGCTGACATTTAGTGAACATTTTCTACGTGCCAAACACTATGTTAAGGACTTTACATGACTTACATAATTTAATGATCACAACCATCATATGAGGTAGAAACTATTACCATCATTTTACAAACACAGATGAGGAAAACAAAACAGTTTTCTCACTGAGGGCCACTCAGTTCATACTGGCAAAGACAAGATGTCGGTACAGAAATCTACGCTCCTTACGCCTACGATGCTCTACTTCTCATGGCATCAGCTTCACATGGTTGTTAAATTACTAAAATAAGACTCCACATAAAATTCTTAGTGCATTGCCTGGTCCATCAAGATTAGTCATTACTCTGAGGACTGTTTTCATCATCATCATCAATACCTTTGAGTCTCTCTCAAATACTACATCCTGAGTTCCAATTTCACCTAAAGAAAAATGATTGTTTTCCTACCTAGATACTAGTTTATTGGGCAGCCTGAGGTGGGGTTCTAGTATTTCATTTCCCTCATGCAATGTAACGGTAAATAGAAACCCACTGCTCTAAAAAAGCAATATATTAACATCTTTATTTTTAAAAAACCAAAATCTTTAGCACTCTCATTAAAAAAGAAACGTGCTTATTAAAAAAGTATTTTTCAAAGTGGAGATATGCAGCATTTACTTAAAAAAAAAACTTCCTCAACCTCCTTCCTCTCTCTATTCTCCTGTTCTCAAAATCAATATGTTATTTTGTCATTTAACCCTCACAAGAAGTTAAGTGCTATTTATCATTACCATATTTAACAGGTGAAAAAAACTGAGGTGCAAGACCAAAGAGCTAGTAAGTAGATAAGCAGGATCTCCAGAAAAGGATTTTCAGACATGGAAAATATACTGATAGTAAACTCTTTCACCTATCTTCTTTTTCCTGTTTCTTTTTTTTTTTTTTTTTTTAAGGAAAGGTGTTCGTAGGAATGAAGGCGTGTAGACTGGCTGGCAAGAAGAGAGAGGAGGAGAAAGCATTTTATTTGATTTAGCTGTTCACAGTGGTTGTTGCCCCATGGACCTGGGATGTCAACTTGGGTCCTTGGGATATGTGGAATGAGCTCCTTTTGGGGTGGCTGACCTAACTGCTACTCCACCAGGGCATGCCTCTTTCACCTATCCATGATTGAAGGAGGAGGTATCCATGACTGAAGGCTCCTAGAAGGTACCTAAAAAGAACCAAGACTGATAATGTGACTTTAAAAAAAAATCTTGCTCTAACAAAGCATGATCAAACAGAAACTGTAACCTAAACACTAGTAATGCAGTGAGTTTTCGTCAATCCTGCCCTCCCAGAAACAGTGCAAACTGTTGATAAGTCTGACAAAGCCAGACTTCATCTCTGAAGACATCCATACCCTGGCACACCAGTCCTTATATGTCCCCAATTACAAAATGATGTATCGCTGTATCCTGCTAGAGTACAATACTGTTCAGGTCAAAGTAAGTGTTTCCAGAGTGAGCAACTTCAGGACAGGAATAATGTCTTATTCACACAATTCTTTCCCTCATTATCTGGTAGGCGTGAACAGTCTTTCATTTTTTTAAACATTTTAGTCTAATATTGAATAATTTTATTCACTGAATTACCTTCTATGTTAGGCACTGTTCTAGGAAGTGAGGCTACAGCAGTGAACAAAACAAAGTACTAGCCATTGTGAAGTTTACATTCTAGTGGGGGGGGTGACAAATAATTAACATACTATAGTAGAGAAAATCCCTAGAACAGTGCCAGCCACAAAGTAGGCAGCACTCAATAAATATCTTAATGTATGTCACATAGCAATGTTCTATGGATACAAAGCTGGGAAGGAGAACAGGTAAAGCAGAAAGCAGAAAACGACTTTTACTTTAAATAGGATGGTCAAGGAATGCTTCAGGATAGATGACAGCTGAGCAGACATCTGGAGGAGGTGGTCATACTGATATCTGGATGAAGTGTTTCAGGCAGAGAAAACAACTACAAAAGTGCCAAGGCCTGACATGTTGGAGCAACTGCAAGGAGGTCAGTGTGGCTAGGGTATAAGGGTAACGTGGTAGATGAGGTCAGAGCATCTGGGAAAAAGTGGTATGAAGATCACATACAGCCATGTAGGGCAAAACTCTTAATGGTACCCAGTGGACAGTTTTAAGCAGAAGAGTGGAAAAATTTATATATATTTAACAAGAATACTCTTGTCAATGTTTACATTTTACTGAGAAGGCCAAGAGCAAAAAGAGGAAGACCATTTAGAAAGCTATTCCAACAGGTAAGATATTCAAATCCTGACTATATTTTAAAGTAGAACTGACAAGATCTGCTTGTGCATTAGCTGAACAGAGTTAGAGCAAGAATAGAGTCAAGGGAGAGCCTTCTGTATAGTCCTCCCCTGCATAGGCAGGCAGTTGGATGTATAAGTCTTGAGTTCAAGAGAAGACAATCAGGCTAGTTATATACACGAGAATTGTCAGATTACATATGATACATAAAGTTTTGAAAAAGAGCATTTAGGAAACAAGTTTAGCTAGAAAAGGGATCCAAGAACTGATCTAAGCACTCTATCACCACAGTCCGACAAGACTAGGAGGAATCAGTCAAACAAAAACACAAAATCAAGGGTTGAGAAGTGAAGTCAGAGAACCAAGGGAGTGGTGGGCTAGAAGCCAAGTAAAACTAGTAGGCAGGAGGGAGTGTCAAATGTCACTGAGAGATCAAGGCAGAAGACTAAGAAATGAACACTGAATTCATGTGCTATTATCTAGGCATGCTCTTTCTTATTCCAGATATATCAGCCTTTCTTCTTTTAATTCAGATAAAATCCCAGTCTTGCCCAATGAATACAGTAAGATTTCCGTTTAATGTAATATTTCTCTGATGCAAAACAAAAAACACAATTCAGTGCTCTTAATCTGGACACAACAGATGCTACACAGTGAATAAAGTTGAACAAAAGCTTTGTCTGGTTGAAGTAATTGTCTCTCTGAAACAAAGTGCCCCAAGTAAGTCTCATTTGTGCTCAGTAGGTGGGATCAGAGAGATGAGCTATTTAAATGTATTTCTTTTGTCTTCCTGTAAGTAGCAATTATTCCTGAACTTTCCCTCCTAACTAAAACATGCTAACCAGCTAAACCAAGTACCCTTCATTTTTCCACATACACCCCTGTAAAAACAAAGAACACAATCAAAACTAAAACTTACATGAGGTATGTATGCCCTGGTGGCTTAGCAGGTTAGTATACCCTGGGTGTAGTCCACATACATCCCTAGGTCCAGGTTCAATATCTAGGGCCGGGCGGGGAACAACCAAGATGAACAACCATACAAAATAAATTAAATACTTGTTTCTCCCCTCTCTTCCTGCAAGCCTGCCAACTTGCCTTCCTTCCTGCCTGCACCTTTCCTTTAAAAAAACCAAACAACAACAAAAGTTAAATGAAAAAGGGACATGCTGTACTTTGCACCTTCTTCCTTTAATTGCAAAGAGTTACATTCACTTGCTAATTCAAAAGCTGTGCTTTATTTACATTTTTTCCTTAGGAAGTGCAATTTCAGGTGTCTTCATCTTAAAAGAGAATTAAGCTAGACAAGAACTTGAACTTTTTGTGCTCCAAGAGCACAGCCAAATCTCATCAACGGGTTCTTCTGGAAGAAGCAGAACGCCACCACCAGAATTCGGGTCACACCACATCCTTCAGACCCTCAATTCCTGACTACAAGTCCTGAATGGACTATGCTCTCTTTTTGGCCCTTTACTTCCCTCTATCTAAAATAACCTTCCCTGCCCTCCACCTAGCCATCTGACAACTTGGACTCCACCTGAATGTCAACATCTCCAGGGAGCCCTCTGGGATCTCCTCCGAGGCCCTCCTCTGAGCCCTTAACACCCTCCTTTTATTCCTGTCCTAATACTTAAGACATTGAACTGTGAATCTTTTTACTTGCCTCTCTCCTTCTCCAAACCATAAACAACTTGAAGGCAAGGATAGGGAATCACATTTATTTTTATATCCTTAATGTATGGGACATATACAGCAATCAATAAATATTTTTGAATAAATAAGATGAAATTTGACCTGGAATATTTCAGGTAATTTTGTTGCACATATTCCTTGGTAAACCCACTGAAGTGGAGTTAATATTAAAATTACTCACATCTAATCAAATCCCTAGCTAATAGCAGAAACAAAGAAACTCCCGCAAAATGAAATTGAAAATACAGGACAAAAAAAAGAAAGGACCTGGACCTGCTCAAGATAGCTCAGGTGTTATATACCAGCAGCTTTTCCTTGGTGGAAAACAGTAGCCTGTGCTTCCCACACCATGGGAGGGGCTGCAGGATGCTGCACTGGTTTCTTCACTTTCGTTGCAGTGGCCCTACATCTTCCGCTCATGCCCTCAGCCCTACTCTTTTCACTTTACTTACCTCTCCGACCCCCTTTTTTTCTTCTTCACCTTCTATACTCTTTATTTTCGTTCTATCCTCATTTTCCCTTTACCTTTTCTCTGTACTCCCCTTTCCATCCCGATTCAGTCAAGAGTCACCACAGGAACTCAGGCCATCGCTTTGCACAACTGGGAGAATTCAGACCACAGATGTGATTATATGCCCTGGCCACTACTGTGAAGTACACCAACACAATTTTGTTTCTGAGGAAACCCAGTAGTGCCTCCATAACAGCAGTACAGTGTCAAGAGCACATGAGATTCACTTGTTACTAACAATAAAGACAGTAAGACAGGTTTTTAAGCTATAGTCTTTGCGACCTGGAAAGCAACTGGGAAAAGGCTGTCTCAATTACTACAATTTTTTCTTTTTTAATTTAAATAAAAGAGCAACGGGAAGCTAAATCTGAAAGGAGAAAAAAAGCAACCATGTTTGGGGGAAAACGTTGCATGGCGGTAGAGCAAATTTAAAAAGTTGGCATATATTTGCTGAATCAGGTAGTTTAGAAAAAACCATCATGGTCCCTGCCTCCTGAGAACTTTGAGTCTCCAAGGAATCATCCCTACCATTTCCCAACCTTATAAATGTAAACAGGAGAACAAGAGGGAAGTGTTTTTTTTTTTTAGTCAAAAGAGTTAGGAACCTAATGAAAGTGGATTGTATGTTCTGGAACCAAAGAATAAAAACTAGATGAAAAGCCTTTTCACTTTAAGATAAAGTCATTCCATGTGTCAAACTCAGAACAATAAGCTTCAGAAGTCAAAGAAAAGAAGACCCCACGAGGAGTCGAACACCACCTCATGTCCTAAAACGCTGTGCAACCTTAGGCAAAGCACTTTGATCCTCTGATCCAAAGATGGCTCTACCAAAACATGGGCAAAGTTGTCCATGATGATTAAATAATGGGTCATCACTCTGAAAGGCTTTTTATAATATACAATGCATATGAATAAGAGGAAGCAAAAAAATACTTCCTCTGAATGAAGTATAAGTCCTATGGTTCAATTTCCAAAGTCTAAGCCTGACTCACCTTCCCAACAGCATTAAACCCCTTAACCAACCTGCGATCATTTGAGTGGGAGGAGAAGAGTCATGTGTGAGGCTCCAGGCGTGGAGTGGTGACTATTTAGTCAGTTGCTCCATAACTCAGTGTCTTCATCTGTAAAATGGGTAGTGTGGAATACACTCACATATCTACAAGATAGTGCAGATCTGAGGAAAGAAGTGAAAAGTTTGCCAAAAGTGAGTAAACTGTTTATATTATGTGTCCTCCCCAAGGATAAATAATCAAGATCATAAAATATCATCACTCCTTTAACAATCATTTAATCTCGTTTTACTGATGAGATGGCCAGATAATGAAATGGGATGCAGTCTCAGAGCTAGTCAGTGGTAAAGCTGGAACTAGGGGCCAGAACTTTGGATTCCCAAGAATCTCTTTGCCAGATCATAGGGTCACTCAAGGCACCTGAGGCCTGAACAATACATTATCAATACCAAGACACATTACAATTTAATCAACAGCCAAATGTGGCTACCCAAGGGAGGGGTGATAGGACTCTGGAGGGAGGGAGCAGAAGCTGAGAACTGGGAAAGGAACTTCACTGAAGACCTCAAAGAGAAGGTTTTAAAAAGGCAGTCTTGGGGGAATACCACCTGATGGAGAACATTTTCTTTAGGGAATAAATAGATTTAGGTTATAGATAAGAGGCCCAGAATGCTTTGAATCTGGATAATTCTTAATTATATGTAATTTCATCCTTTTGTTGGCTCCTGAGTTTTGAACATTTACTAATATTGCTAATTTCCTAAACAACTATGTCTACCTACAACAGGAGGCCATCTGTAGGGATCATATCTAGTTTAGTGCTTAAATATATAGTCTCTTGATTCAGATTGCCTAGATTCAAATCCTTGCTTTATGTCCTTGTGACCTAGGACAAAATCCTTTACCTTTCTGTACCTCTGTAAAATGGAAATATCACCACTATTTCAGACAGTTTGTGAGGATTAAATGTGTATATTAATCATATTAGTCACAAGGTAATAATGTGTTTTTCACCGCTTCGGTTTTGATGTCTTTTTTCCTGTGTAAAGAAAACAATAGAAATTACTAAGGTATAGTACATGTTATAGAATAAATACCATTTTGTAAACATTTTGTTATATACCTGTGTGCATGTATGTATGAATTATGCAAAATGTATTTCTTAGTGGTCTGCTTTTTAAAAATGTGAGTCACTGAATTAACTCAGACTAATGCTTCAAACAGTGCTATTATTTATTGTCATTATATACCTACCTATTATAGTTTATAGGTAAGATTATATACGGAAATGTGAAAGCACTTAGGAAAAACTGATGTATGAAAGTAATGTAAGTTAAAGAAAACAAAAAGTTCTTCCTCCATCTCTGACCCTTATACAAGCAGAGCTCTATTTAGGCACATATTTGTTGCTTGGCCCACAAGTTATTTGTTACATTGAATGGAAGAGTCCACAAACTGTGATTTATCTAACACTCTCATATTGTCAATATTTGCTGAGAAATGGAAGCTTGGCGCCAGAGTAAAATTATTTATTACTACCTGGTTGGGGCGTTGTGGTGGGAAAGGCGGAAGTAATGTCCTTTGTGGCTGAAGGAAGCAAGTGAGTCATACAAAGAAACTGCTTGCTCCCTCAGAGCCAAGTGAACTCCAGTGTGCCACTGACAAGGCCGGATTGACAGATACTTGAGCCTTTAGGCATGGCTGAATCACTTCTCCCTTCCTATCCTCACCCAGAAACCCCATTTAAAAAAAAAAAAAAAAAAAAGGAGCATGATTCTGTTACTGGTGTTACACCAGGAAAAACTGGGAATCTCCAAACAGATACAAATAGGGGGTGATTATGCACCAAAGATTTCCTGAGGGGTTCCTTTAAATAGCAAGCTCACCTAAACGTTCAAACAGCACTTAAATTCTAAAACAGAAAAATTTGGAAATGCGCTCACCAATTAGGAAATAGGAAGATCTTGATTCCATCCTCGAGACTATTCTCTGGGCCTAAGTGAGTTCTGCAGAGAGAGAGGAGAGAGAGAAAGAGAGAGAGAAAGGGGGGGGGGAGAGGGAGGGAGGGAGGGAGGGAGAGAGAGACAGACAAAAGAGAGAGAAGGGGGTGTAATACCTACTTCACAGAATCATTGTAAATTTAACAATAGTATGTGGGCTCAAGTCTGAACAATGGATCTGGCACTGTTATAAACACACAATGTCTGTCCCTCCTAGACATAAGTGAACACCAATTGTGGTAAACTGAGGCCTACTGACCACCTGGCCAATTTAAAAACGAAATAAGAAATCTAGTCTCTTTGTGAAAATTGTCTTTTTTAAAAGACGCTTTATAAAATCATTTCCTTGTCTCTCCTGCAGAACATGTGCTAGGAAATCTAGGAATGCATTAATTTCCCATGTCGTTCCTTAAAGCATTGATTCCTAAATGCTTCCAGGCTAGGGACCCACTGGTTCCCCTCCCACCGCGATTACCTATAATTAAATTTACAAAGTGAGAAAAATTAGGTATGTCATTTCATGCTATTCATGTTCCCGTTCAAATAAATGGAAATAGAAAAGAAAATCGACTGCCTGACGGCTTTTACCCCACAGCAGTCAGAGGACTCGCGGGGACTGTGAGGGCGGAAAGGAAAGGGGAGAATTTTCGGGCCGACCCAAATTTCTCGCAGGAAACAAACCCAGACCACGTGCCGCCATTTTGTGCGCAGGAAACATGGCGGCCACCCCTGTGGAAAAGGGAGGGGGGCGGTAGGACCGCCACGTTGGCCGCCTGACGGATCCTGAGCATCTCACACACAGGTTTTCCTATGACTTCACCGAAGTACAGGGGAACAGGCAAAATACAAAACTGGTACACCAGCGTCCTGAGCGACACGTTCTTAGCTAGAGAACATGCGGCAGCCACAGCCGGCAGGAAAGGCCTTCCAAGATGGCGGACGCCGCTAGGGGCCGTCCCGGGAGAGCGGGTCGCGTCCGCTGCAGCAAAACGGGAAAGAGCCGAAAGGCTGCAGCGGGAACGTAAACGGCGCAAGGAAAACCGCAGGAACGCCCCTAAAGCATTGGTCGCTAACTCCCAAATAAATGCACCTCCAAGAAGCACACCATTCTCTTTAAATGTCTTAAATGCAACAGCGCGACTAAAAGGACACTGAGGCAAGCGGTGGTGTTTCTGCGGGTTAAACTGAAATTTGTAAAATGCAAACAAAGCATTATGTAAATGGTCGCCATTCTTTTCAGGGCCATGTTGCTAGCACTTCCCAGAAACTATTGGCAGAGCAGCTACTAGGCGGCTACTGGGTGTGAATTTCGATCTTTCTCCTCACAAGCCGCAGCCGCCGCCGCGGGGCCGAGAAAGCAAGGGGAGCTGGAGCCGGGCGCCGGGAACGAAAAGCTCCCACGTGCCCGCCTGCGCGCGCGCGCGCTCCCGCGCCACAGGCCTCGCCACCCCTCCCCCCCGGAAGACTGCAGCTGCCCCTCCCGTTCCCTCACACCCTAGCGCATGCGCTCTGCCAGCCTCACGCGCAAGTTTTAAACCGGCGGCGTCCCAGCTGCCGCCTGCAGTTACTGCCGGGGCTGCCCGTGTCGCTCCGCGCCTAAACCGTATATTTATAATAGGAAAATAACATGTCCCTCACATACACAGCATTAAAATTTCTAAATACCTGCCGGTGCCTCTAAGATTAATAATATACATATTTGTTTTAAAACTTTGCCGGACTCACATCTTCTACCCTATGATGCTTTGTTGTCAATGCTACGCTGTTAAAAGTTTGTTTTTTTTTTAGTACCATATGGGGTTGGCGCAATCTTGTGACCTAAAAAAGACGGGTCCTCATTTTTTTTCAAGGGGTCCTGCGCAGGAAGCACTTCCGGGGTCAGAGGGTACGCGGGGTTGAAAGCGGGCTTCCCGCCCCGCCCAGACCGCCGAGGCTGCCGCCGGAGTCGCCACCGCCGCGCCCTCGCCCACCCGCCCGCCCGCCGTTCCCGGCCCCGCTCGCCCCCTCTGCCGCTGCCGCCTGTTCCTGCGACGACGCCGCGGCCTCCCTCCCGCGCCTGCTCGCTCCCGCGGCCCTCGCTCGCCTCGCGCCGGCAGTTTTGGGCCTACACCTCCCCTCCCCCCGCCAGCCACCAAAGACTTGACCACGTAACGAGCCCAACTACCCCGAACGCCGCCCGCCGCTCGCCATGGATGCCGGTGTGACTGAAAGTGGACTAAATGTGACTCTCACCATTCGGCTGCTTATGCACGGAAAGGAAGTAGGAAGCATCATTGGGAAGAAAGGGGAGTCGGTTAAGAGGATCCGCGAGGAGAGTGGCGCGCGGATCAACATCTCGGAGGGGAATTGCCCAGAGAGAATCATCACTCTGACCGGCCCCACCAATGCTATCTTTAAGGCCTTCGCTATGATCATCGATAAGCTGGAAGAAGATATCAACAGCTCTATGACCAACAGCACGGCGGCCAGCAGGCCCCCGGTCACCCTGAGGCTGGTGGTGCCGGCCACCCAGTGCGGCTCCCTGATTGGGAAAGGCGGGTGTAAGATCAAAGAGATCCGCGAGAGTACGGGGGCCCAGGTCCAGGTGGCGGGGGATATGCTGCCCAACTCTACCGAGCGGGCCATCACCATTGCTGGTGTGCCGCAGTCTGTCACCGAGTGTGTCAAGCAGATCTGCCTGGTCATGCTGGAGACGCTCTCCCAGTCTCCGCAAGGGCGAGTCATGACCATTCCGTACCAGCCCATGCCGGCCAGCTCTCCAGTCATCTGCGCCGGCGGCCAAGATCGGTGCAGCGACGCTTCGGGCTACCCCCACGCTACCCACGACCTGGA
Source organism: Solenodon paradoxus (assembly GCA_004363575.1). Taxonomy (NCBI): domain Eukaryota; kingdom Metazoa; phylum Chordata; class Mammalia; order Eulipotyphla; family Solenodontidae; genus Solenodon; species Solenodon paradoxus. The sequence continues at coordinate 44,062 of RJWH01005981.1, read as the reverse complement.
GGGACCACCTCTAGATGCGTACTCGATTCAAGGACAACACACCATTTCTCCGCTCGATCTGGCCAAGCTGAACCAGGTGGCAAGACAACAGTCTCACTTTGCCATGATGCACGGCGGGACCGGATTCGCCGGAATCGATTCCAGCTCTCCAGAGGTGAAAGGCTATTGGGCAAGTTTGGATGCATCTACTCAAACCACCCATGAACTCACCATTCCAAATAACTTAATTGGCTGCATAATAGGGCGCCAAGGCGCCAACATTAATGAGATCCGCCAGATGTCGGGGGCCCAGATCAAAATTGCCAATCCCGTGGAAGGCTCTTCTGGTAGGCAGGTTACTATCACTGGTTCTGCTGCCAGTATTAGTCTGGCCCAGTATCTAATCAATGCCAGGCTTTCCTCTGAGAAGGGCATGGGGTGCAGCTAGAACAGTGTAGGTTCACTCTTAACCCCTTTCTGCTGTTTTCCCATGATCCAACTGTGTAATTTCTGGTCAGTGATTCCAGGTTTTAAATAATTTGTAAGTGTTCAGTTTCTACACTTTATCATCCGCTAAGAATTTAAAAATCACATTCTCTGTTCAGCTGTTAATGCTGGGATCCATATTTAGTTTTATAAGCTTTTCCTGTTTTTAGTTTTGTTTTGGGTTTTTGGCTCATGAAATTTATTTCTGTTTGTCAATAAGAAATGTAAGAGTGGAATGTTAATAAATTTCAGTTTAGTTCTGTAATGTCAAGAATTTAAAAATTAAAAAGTGGATTGGTTAAAAAATGCTTCATATTTGAAAAAGCTGGGAACTGCTATCTTAAATTCTTTGTTGGTGCTTTTTTTCTCCCCTTTTAGTATTAGGTACTGGTAGGGAAAACCGTGGGCCCGTCCTTGGGATTCTCTCAAGCACTTTTCACCTTACTGGTAAGATTCCATTCCCTCTATCCCAACAAAGAAATAACGCAGGCTGGGCCTGCTTTGGGATGTTTGCAGAGAGAGAAAGGCTCTCCCGCAGAATGACATCCTTCCAGCCAAGTTCCCAGAGAGAGGCCTCTGCACATTTCTCTGGTAGAAAACATAATTTTTTAAGATGGAAAAAATACGCCCATTGGGTAGGACCTCTGATGAATGGCAGAGGGTCCTCCCGACTATCCAGCCCACCACCAATCTCTAGGAAAACAGCCCAGAACAAAAAAAAAAAGAAAAGGAAAAAAACCGTCCTAAGGTGGGAGGAGCCTGGGGAACCTAGATTAGAGGAGGGGGGAGGGCTGAGGCTAGGGGGAAGGGAGGGCCTGAGGTGGAGGGAAGGGAAGTGGAAGGGAGGCCTCTGAGGGCTTGAAAGAGGGTAACTGCTACAGGGAGGTAGGTGGTGGGGACAGGGATCTTGGTTTGGGCAACAGAACTGAATGGGGGATGGTACCAGCGGGACGCACATGGCAAGCATGCACCTGTGGCAAGCAGCCTGTCAGTGGATGTTATTACACCTGCCAAGTGGTGTATCCAGAAACAAAAGAGGCCGGCTTCTAATACTTTAGCTGTGTGCAATGTTTACAGAAATTATACCAGGAAATAATTTTGCTTAAATGGGACAGTCCTCACAGTCAGAGTAGGCTGATCCATTAGCTATGGCTTAGGAATTACCTCTTAAAAATTCAGATTCCTGGGTTCCACCCCAAATTTATCAGAACTGTATTTTTTAATAAACACTCCTAAGGGGTTCTTAGATTTGAGGGCCACAGATTCTCCTCAGTAGATTAAGATGATCCTGTTGAGAAGATCTAGCAGTCTCCTGTCCACATCAGCCAGTGGGAGTAAGCTGGACTTGAGAAAGAAAAAATTCCCTACCATTAGTCAAAGACTAGAAACCACAGTACACACAATAGACAAAATAAGTGCCAAAGTGTAGTTCAGATCCCAGGCACTGGGAAATCACTGACAGCAAAGAAATTTCTGTGGGAGGGAGAGTATTTTCTACAATAAATATTTCTTGAGGCAGTCTCTACAGAGCAACTTCTCCTTTCTGAGGTACAGACCTGACACCTGCAGTCCCTGGAGGTAAGATCAGGATCTACAACTCACTTTGTACCCACTCTGGGATCACTGAAATCATTGGATCACTGGATCATCTAGGCAATCACTGAAAGGAACCCAAATTCTGGAGTTAATAAGCCTAAGTTCAAATTGAGTTCTGCCACTTAACTTCTATAACATGGAGATCTTCAAAGTACTCATCTCCTTGGGCTTGTTGCAAACAGGAAGCACATGTATACAGAGCAAGACTAACACATTAAATTCCAATATACTTTAGGTTGCAAAAAATCTTTTATTTCTGCCCACAATATTTTGGGGCAGAGGAAATAGATACTAAAAGAGAACAAGTGGATTGAAATAAGCTGAGAAGATAGCTGGAATGAGACCAGGACAGGTAGAGGAGGCCCAGAAATGGCTTCAACTTGAAAAATAATGAACACAAGTCAGGTTGGTGTAGGGAGGGCAAGAGTAGCTATTTAAGATTGGGCCTTCAAACACCAAGTCAAATGATTGGTTTAGAATCTGAAACTTGCTGGGTGAAGCCATCTGAATACCCTGTGAAAAACAGGCCTCAGATTTTCCTCAACTGCCTCCTGTCAAGGGGAAAGAAAAGGTGGCAATAATTTATAAAATGATTTAGACAACAAGGCATAGGATGAATTACACCTTGGATTGACTAAAGACAGGAATAGCAGTTAGAAAACTACCTCAAGCAGATTTTAACACAGGTTGGGACATGGTATCAATATGAATGCATATAGAAAGTCAAGGGTGTGCCTTAGTGGCCTAGCAGTTTAGTACACACAGCAGTCCCACATCTCAAGGTCCTCAGTTCAAGACTCAGGGCTAAGGGGAACAACCAATGTGAACAACTAAAGTGCTTTCAAACTCTCCCTGCTTGTTTTCTTGCCTTCATTCCTTCCTGAACCTTTCCTTTAAAAAAAATAATTATAAATGCCAGCGTAAGAGATTGAAATGGTGTGGAAGTCATAGAAAGAGATGTGAGAGGGATTGACAAGCTTCAGAGAGGTTTACAAGATTTGAACACCACCTATGTGCAAAATACTTTGAATGAAAGCTTGTGTTGGTGCAGTTGGGAGATATGTGTAGCCCATACTTAGAGCATGGTACTTGGGAAGGGAAGGGAAGGTGGAGGAAGCCACAAAAGCAACAGATGTTAAATTATAAACAGGCTTGAATGCTTAAGGGTTTGAGATTTATACTGAAAACCACTGGTCTCCATATTTTTGTTTTTAACTCCTGGCTCTAGGTCTCGAACCCAGGTCCTTGGGCTCTATATGGTCTGTACCGTAGCTATCTCAGCTGCTTGAGCCACACTGGTGCACCTCCAAATATTTTCTTTAAGTGTACCCCTTCAGTTAAAAGTCTTTGGCAGGGCATACACTTGTGGCTCAGGCAGCTGAGATGCCTGTGTGTGGACCACATACTGCCCAGGAACCTGGGTTTGAGACTCAGGGCTGGGGTATTTAATCAAAAATGAAAACAATATGTTTCTTCCTCCTCTCCCTTCTTTCCTGTCTTAAAAAAAAAGTCTTTGGCATATACCTTTATTATGTGTTTGTTTATAAATTACATATATATGGCATGCCATGGTGTAGCAGCAGTTGTCAATCACCTCTGAAGTAGCAGCCACACACCCCTGGGTTCAAGTCCCACATCGGGGGAAACAACCTGGGTAAACAACTAAATAAAAATAAAATAAAGATGCTTCCTCCTCTCTGCCTGCTTGCCTGCCTATTTGCCTATTTGCCTTCATTTCTGCCTCTAGCTTCCCTCCGTTTTAAAAAATTTATATGTATACTAGTCATGCTTATTTATGAACTATATACAGGCAGAATTATATATGTATATTAGGAAACAAAACAGTCAAATATTAAAAGATTAATTTATAATATTTTCCTATCTCCCCCAATCATTTTAGAGACCAAGAGAATACTGGGGAGGGCTGTTTCAAAGTCATAGGTATCCTTGGGGGTCAGAATTTCAGAGGAATGATAGGGAAGTCAGATTGTAACAAATTAGGAGGATGGAGAAACAGGATGCAGATGGCTCAAATACTTGGTAGTACGAAGGAGGAAAAGAAATAGGACAATAATGTGAGGGAGAGAATTAGACAAAGGTTTTGTGTTTTGCTGTTGTTTTTGAAAGGAACTTAAGGGAGATAATAAGGAGCCAAAAGAAAGCTGAAAATTAAAGCTACAGTTAGGAAAGGATTGAATAGAAAAGGGGTTTGGAGCAGTGAATATCAGGTACCAGGCCAGTGTAACTATCCTAATATATTTTGTCCCCTGTCCTATACCAACTTGCATTTTAGGACTCCTCTCCTTTGTCCTTTCTCTTTGGGGCAGCTTGAGCACATCCGGTCCTCTTATGGATTAAAGACTGAAAATCGTCGAGCCCCCTCTGCAGCTGCTGTGTTTCTCATCACAGCCCCATTTCTACCACCAGCTGTTAGTCACTGCCACAGTCAGAGGGAGACAGAACAGGTTGACAAGCACCTGTTGTGTCGTAGCCACAGGAGTTGTCCCTTCCTGGTCTCCCCACAAATCCCCAGGCCCCTCCCTTGTCCCACTCAACATACACGCATGTGCACCACGACTACCCTGCCCCAGCCAGCAGTTTGTGCAGTGAATCACCCTCCTAGGTTTATCCCTAGAACACCTACTTATTCTGTCACTTGGGAAGAAGAGTGTTTGCCGCAAACTTAAAATCTATGAGTTGAAGTCACCTCACCCCTGCCACTATTGGCTACTCCAGGTAGTGAACCACATACTGTCCAGCATTGCTGGGCCTGTCCCCTCCTGCCAGTGAGGCAACACTGCCAGACATATAAATAGGCAGTCACCACCAGAGAAGCCTTCCCTGGCCAAATCCTCTGGCCACCTTGCCTGGCCTGGTCACCTAAAAGGTCTTCATAAAATTCCAACTTGACCACATCATTACCCTGCTTAAAGCCCATCAAGCCCACCGCTACCGATGGTCTACAACAGAAAATCCAAACTTCTTAGTATAAATTACAGGCCCTGTGAGATCAACTCCCACCAGTCTCACCTGTGCAAGACCTGTTAGTCTCTTATCTCTGCTTCAACCTCCCATACAAATCCCCAAAATTAGTTCTTTTGCGTATCCTCGTCTTTGGGAAGTAATTGTGTTTTCTTCATTCTGACCTGGCTTTCCTACTCTGCATTACCTGCCTGGTGTGCTGGGGCTCCTAACTGGGCTCCTGCTCTTACGCACCAACATTCTGCAAGAACAGTTACACTCTGCTGAGCATTAGGAGGCTGGCATTCTAGTCCTGGCCCTGACATCAACTCACTGGTGATCTTGGACAAGCGGCTCTCCCTTTCTGGGTCTTAGTCTTCCATCTGAGAAGACTGAGTAAGACAATATCCACGATTCTCTGGCTACTTGGGAAATAATGCTGCCTTTGTGGGCACCCACCCCTGCTTCTGCCTCCTACCACAGCACTAACTTCTGACATACAGACACTGAGAGAAAAACGGAAGTTAACAAGAAAGTGGCAGAAACAAGCCCCACCTTGGTGTTTGAGGTAACTATTCACAGGGGTTTGATTAAGGAGGAAGCAGAAAGAAAGGAATTACCAGAGAAATTTAGACTTATAGGGATGAAGAGAATACAGTAAAGAGGAAGGCAAAAAGGGACATACCAGAGAAGGTGACAGAGGTGCAATTTGTCCGTAAGCAGACCCAAGCCTCCTACTCCTCCTTTCCCCTGCTCTCGTACCCTCACTGTGAGGGCTCTGTTAAGAGGACTGTGGCTCCTCTGAGGCCTGCTGGACCTGTGTCCACTGAAGGAGGGAGACAAAACTATAGCTGCCCACCTTCTCCTCCTGGCGGTCAGTGAGGACTCCAGACATCTGCCACCAGGCTGAGTACAGCTTGGTAGGTAGTTCAGTGACAGCAAACACATTACCTAATTGGTGACTCAGTAGTGAAAGACACCAAATTACTTGCTCCCCGGGCAGTTCGACCACATAAAGGAGATACAGACGCAATTTCTTAAATCTTCTTCCATGTGGATAAAAACCTGCACCTTCATTTATTAGTGTGCCTCTACCCAAAAGGCATTTCCTCGGCTTGCTCTGTGGGCCCTTCAGAGAACCTTTCCCACTGGCTTCTGATAGGATCTGAGGGAGATCAGATGTGGTCATTCCCCAGCCTGGAACCTGAGCCACTCCAAGAAACATCTCCAGGACTGGCTAATATTTATCAAGTGCTTACTATGTGTAAAGCATTATGCCAAGCTTTTGAATGAATTAACTCAGTGAATTCATAGGGTCCTATGAGGTCGCTATTATTTTGATGCCACTTTACAGCTGAGAAAACTGAGGCACACAGCAATGAAGTGACTTGTTTATGGTACAGACCTCGTCGGTGACAGAGCCAGTATTTGAACACAATGGGACCCCAAAGCTGCTCCCTTAACCCCTATTCTGTACTGCCTCATTGGGCCAGAAAAACTGCTCCTAGGAGAATCTAAACAGACAGATAGTTGGCACATTGTTTTATATTGCCTTTAATAACTTTCGTTGCCCAATTTTTCAACTAAGATAGTGACATTTATTTCTATAGAATATAAATATGTGAGACATGAAAATCCATGTTGCTATTGTTAACATCCTCTATTCTTTGTTTTATGCATATATATATATCAATTTTTCTAAAATGAGATCCTAGTCTACACATTAATTTGCTATTTTTCTTTATTAAGACATCATTTCTATACCATAAAATTCACCACTGTAAAGTATACACAGCTTTGTGGTTGTCAGTATATTCACAAGGATACCTCAAAAAGAAACCTCATACCCATTACCGATCACTCCCCATACCTTGCTCATCCCCGTCTGCTCCAGTCCCTGGCAGCCACTAATCTACTTTCTCACTCTATGGATTTGCTTATTCTGAATATTTCATATAAATAAAATTACACAATATGTGACCTCTGTGTCTTTCACTTAGCATATTTTCCTGGTTCATATTGTGGTATGTATTACATTTGGTTATTTTTTTATGGCTGACTATACCATATTTTCTATATCCATTCATCAGTTGATGGACATTTGTGTTGTTTCTACGTTTTGACTATTATGAATAATGCTGCTATGAACATTTGTGTACAAGTTTTTGTAGGGACACATGTTTTCATTTCTCTTGGATAGACAGTACACCCGCCCTTATCTACTGTTTTGCTTTTAGCAGTTTTAGTTACCGAAGGTCAATATTACTGACCTTGAAATATTATCTCCAATATTTGAGACTATATTCATATAAGCTTTATTATAATAGGTTGTTATGGATTTGTTGTAAGTTATTGTTCATCTCTTACTGTGCCTAATTTATAAACTGAACTTTATCATAGATGTGTATGTATAGGAAAAAAACATAGAATTTTGGGGATGTAGTACTGTCTATGATTTCAGGCATCCACTGGGGGTCTTTGAAGTATCCCCACCTGGATAAGGGGCACATCTGTATACCTAAGAGTGGAATTGATGGATCATATGGTAGCTCTATTTTTAACTTTTGAGAAACTGCCCAACTGTTTTCCACAGTGGCTGTAGCATTTTACAAACCCATCAGAAGTATATGATGGTGCCAATATTTCCACACTCTCACCAATATTATTAATTTCCTAGTAATTTGTATTTCCTTCTTAAGCATACTTTCATGTTCATTTGGCCATTTGTGACATCTTTGGAGAAATGTCTATTTAAATATATTTCCCATTTTAAAAATTGAGCTATTTGGCGCACCCTGGTAGAGTAGCAGTTAGGTCAACTGCCTGAAGGAGCACAGAAAATGTACATCCCAAGGACTCAAGTTCTTATTCTGGGTCTGGCGGGGAACAAACCAATGTGAACAACTAAATAAAAATAAAATAAAATGCTCCTTCCTCCTTTTTCTTCTTGTCTGTCACTTTTACTCCTGCCTGCACCTTTCCTTTAAAGATTAATAATGAATAAATTAATAATTGAGCTATTTGTCTTTTATTGAAAGAGTTCTTTATATAGTCTGTATACTATCTGATATGATTGAAAATATTTTATTCCTTTCTGTAGGTTGTCTCTTAGCTTTCTTGATAATGTCTTTTGAAGCATAAAAATTTTTAATTTTGATCAAGTCAAGCCTATTTTTGTTCTTTGATTGCACATGTCCTTGGGGTCATATTTTATAAAACCATTGTTTCGTGCACCCTGGGGGCTTGGGAATTAGCCCAGGCCTGGGGTGCAGTCTACATACAACACAAGGAACAGAGGTTGGCCCCAAGCTGTTTGTGAGGGGTCAGGACACAACTGAAATGAGCAACTAAATACGGTGCTTCTTTCTCTTCTCTCTTCCTTCTTGCCTGCCTTCTTTCAAGTGTATATATATATGTATACACACACATATATGTATTGCTTGATCTAAGGGCATGAAGATTTATATTAATGTTTTTTTTCTAAGATTTTTATAGTTCTAGATCTTACACTATAAAATTCCTAGAAGAAAACTTAGTGTAAAAATTCATGACCTTGGATTTAGGTCTTTGATACATTTCAAGTTAGCACTACAATATTTTTTCTTTTTAAAACAGGATAGAATGAAATAATTTTTTTTCAATAAATTATTCTGGGACATTTTCACTGCAACAAATATCATGTAGTAGCAGTACATTTTATTAGCCACCTATATTACTTTACATTGCTGTAACTTATTTAACCAACATCTATTTACAGACATTTGAGTTACATTTTTTTGGAAAAATATTTTTACATGTTACTGTCTTAAATAGTATGGTATTGAATATACTTACAAAAATGTCTTGGGATGTATTAAAAATATTACTGTTTTCAGATAGACATTCTGATTGTTTCCTTAGGACAAGCTATTCAAAAGAAGAAAGACTGGGCACATCCTGATGGCCTAGTGGTCTAGTACACCTGGGAGCAGTTCCACATACATCCCAAGGTCCTAGGTTTAAGACCTGGGTCCGAGGAAAAGAAACAATGTGAACGACTAAACAAATGTAAATAAAGTGTTTTTTCTGCTTGCCTACTAGCCTTCATTCCTGCCTACATCTTTCCTACTTTTATCTTTAAAAAAAAGAAGAAAGTATAGTTTTAAAGGGTGACTTCATTTTCTTGGCTTTAGGTACATATTATTACTTTGCTCTAGAATAGTAGTTCTCAAACTTTTTGGCTTGAGACCCCTTAACTCTTAAAAATTATTGCATTTCCTAAAGGACTTTTGTTTATCTGGATTATTGATATCCATATTAACTGCCTTAGAAATTAAAGCATAGAAAATATTTAAACATGTATATATTAGTTCACTTCAAATAATTATAGTGAACCATTAAATACAAATATAACACATTTTGATTAAAAATAAATCTTTTCTAAACCAAAAATGCATTTTGTCCCATTAAAATCCCACGGGCTTATTTCCAGGAAATAGAACAAAAAAATCTTAAAATTTATATGGAACAACAAAAGACCCCGAATAGCCAAAGCTATCATTAGAAAAAAGAATGAATCTGGAGGGATCACACTTCCAGACTTTGAACTATACTACAAAGCTGTAGTGATCAAAATGGTATGGTACTATAATAATAACAGAGGCACAGATCAGTGGAATAGAACTGAATCACCAGAAACTGACCCACTCACATACAGTCAGTAAATCTACGACAAAGGAGCCAAAAGTATTCAATGTCATCCCACTTTTTATTCTATTATTTGGTATTACATAATCAAAGTGAAATTACCTTTGAGCCAGAATGAAGATGATTTTGATGTTACCATCCCAGATACCACCCCCAACCAGGGAGGTTTTTAAAGAAAGGTACAGATACGAAGGAAGCGAGTAGGCAGACAGGAAGGAAGAGAGAAGTGCAAGAGCATTTATTTTATTTTCCTTTTAGTTGTTACACTGGTTGGATTCCCCTTTGGCCTGGGACTTGAACCCAAGAGTATGTGGCCTGCGTCCTTCAGAGGCATTTGACCTAACCGTTTTTCTACCAGGACACATCACAAAGATGGATTTTATTGTTTGTATGTTGGATGAGATGAGTCTGACCTGCTCAAAAGGCTGGAAGAGATGAGGTGGGTCTCCTAGCCTTATGCCAATGCTGTGTCACCCAGTAGGGGGCTGACTCACCGATCCCTAAGGTGGGGACCAGCTTATCCCCCACATTTTAGCTGAGGATTTGGGTTCCCAAGAAGTTCAAGCTTTATTGGGGAATATTGTCTAAGCACTCATGACCCATTTTCTTAGGAAGAGACATTTTAGAATAAGAAAAGGAAACCAGAACTTAACAGTCTGACAGGATATTCTAGCTAACCACAAATTTACAGAATTCTAGTTTAGCTATAAGATCTTCTCCTTTTGTAACTTTTGCAGATCTCTCCAGCAAAGACCACCGTGTGTTGTTTGACTGATCTCTGAAAAAAAGTAATCAGAAACCACGACAAAGTGAATTTTGTGTCCAGGTTCTCATTAATGGGGATTTTCTCCATTTCAATACTGTTCCCTACGTTCTTAACGACACTGGAGATTTTTCTTTGCCAGTCTGATGGGTTTTAAAAAAAAAAACAAAACGGCATCACATTGTTAGTTTTCATTCCTTAGATTACTGGTGAGTGAAAATAAAATCACATGTTTCCCAACTGTTTGCACTTCCCATTTGGTGAATCACCTCTCTTATGTTTTTCACCTTGTTATATTGGGGTTTTCATATTTTCTTACTGATTGAGGAGTTCATTATGTAGCAAATATCAACCCTTTAATAAATACTGTATTTTTCTCTTAATTTGCCAGTGTCCTTTTAACTTCTGCTTTACAGATGTCTCTAGTGATTAAGTAGCTAAATCCAGCAATCTTTAACTTTATGGTGTCTATCTTTAGTGTCACACTTGAGAAGTCTTTCCCTCACAGCAGTTATAAAAAATATTTTTCCTTTATTCCTCTAGTATTTTATTATTTCATTTTTTACATTGAAGTCTAATTCACGTGAAACTTATTTTCATATGTACCATGAGAAAAGCTAATAATTTTCTTCCAAAATTGCTGTCTAGCTGTCCCTATGATATTTATTGAAAAATCCAGGAATGGCAAATATGTGGCTGGGGTGTAGTCCTCCGGGCCCCTGGAAGACATTTTTAATCAAATACAGAACCCCTGGCTAACGTGACACTAGGCCCCTAGAACTTCGGGCACCACCTCCTCTAACCAGAGAGGCTGGGTGTCAAGATGAAATGTTTGTCATTTCCTAGACTAATTTACTGTCTTCAATATTGATGTAAGAGGTTTTTATGAGTTAATACATTCTTTTTTATCCCAGATTTTTCTTGCTGTTATATTGGTATGTCTGTCTGTTCCTCTGACAGTGCCACTCTTTTTGGTTATTGCTTCTATGAATTCAATGGTAATAACTGGTAGCAGAAACCTGATGCCCTTTTTCAACTCTTTCTTGACAATTTTCTCTTTTAAACTTCTGACTAAATGTACTGCTTCAAAGAACTCCAAAATAAAATTTAAAATTCATATTGGATTTTACAACCTCGGTACACAGTCTTTCTTTCCATCTTTAAAGAGTCCCTTCATGTCTCTAAATGTTTTTAAACTGATATAGGCCTTATACATTACTGGTTAAGTTTATTTCTAGATATTTTATATTTTTGGTTACTATTATAAGTGGAATTTTTTTTAGTATAATATCTAATTTCTGATCAAAGATAGCATAACTGAGCATCAAAAAGACATTAATACAATGGACTGAAAACCTTCAAATATTGTTAAATTCACAAGTTCAAAGTTAACATAAAGAAAAAAAATATTGGGGCACCCTGGTGGAGCAGCAGTTGGATCAATCGCTTCCAAAGGAGCAAGCCACATACCCCTAGGTTCCAGTCCTGGGCTTGGGGGAAGACAACAATTGTGAACAACTAAAATGGAAATAAAATGAAATGCTTTCTTTCTCTTCTCTCTTCCTGCATGCCTGCACCTTTCCTTAAACAAACAAAAAAATGTAAACTGGTGCCTTTGGAGACTGACTCTCTCCCCCTGGGTGGAAGGACAAGGAGGGCTCTGCTGCCCAGGCTGAAGTAGTGGGCTCCTCTAGGGGCTGTGAACATGCCCCAAACATAGGAGATGAATTCCTGCCTTGTTCTGTCCTTTTGTTAGGACTGAATTCCTCACGGAACTTCTGTCTCGGAGACCCAGGGAGCCCTTGTCCAGTGGAGGGCCAGGTTCAGGAATTTGACAGTAATTATGGTAAACAATATGATTTATCACTTAAGAACTAAGCCCTGGATCTCTGTGTGTGTGTGTATGTGTGTGACTGCCTATTTAACAAAAAAACAAAAGCGGCTCTGAGATAAGAGTGATGGTGAAGTGACTAAGACAACCTCTGCCTCTTGGCTGTGAATGCTGTGGACAGGCTGCCACGCCCAGTGGGGGCAGGACTGACTGGGAAGAATCACAGGTATGGAGACTTCCCATCCTACTCCTGGGCAGGCTGCCTTATGGGTCAACTAAATATTTTTATAAAAATTAAGACAGAAAGTGTAACCACTCATTTCCCGGTGTAAACAGGCCAGGTGATGCAATGAGGCTGATGGATCTTGTAAAGTCTTGGGGGAATATTCACACAGGGATGGTATATACACTATTCGGCTAAAAATTGTGAGTTTTTACAAAGCAGGCTCAGGTTGGAACATGAGGAGACCTGGGCAGAGAATGGGCACTCCTATGAGGAGGGGTGGAGAGAGAGCCAGCTAGAGGAACACATTTAATAGAAACTTCCACTTTTCAGGCTTGGGGACATGAAGGAAACCTTAGATCTGTGCTGTCCAACAAGCTGCCATTTGTCATATGGGACTGGTGAGCATTGAAAGCCTGGCTGTTCTGAATTAAGATATAAAATACATACCTGCTTTCAAAAATCTAATTTAAAAAAGTATAAAATCACTCATTAAAATGTATTAATCCACATATAAGACTACATGTTGAAATAATATTTGAACATATTCAGTTAAGTAACCTGTTATTACTTTCACCTGTTTCATTTTATAAACATAGCTACTAGAAAACGTGAAATTACATCTGTGTCTTCCATAACATTCCTGGTGGAGAGTGTTGCATTCTGTAGCAAATGAACTTTTATTGGACACTTACTTTGCCCAAGGAAGCATGAAGGTTCAAAACCATATATAACAATAATAATAATGACAATAATAATAACAATAAAATAATAAATAATAATAGTTCCAGTTTTTACAAGGTTGACTAGTTGGGCAGGCACTATGCATTGATTTAGTGACTTGCCCTTGGTCAGAAAGCAAGTGAGTCAACTTTCAGAAGCCCCATTATAAACCATGAGGCAAAATGGCTCCCTAAAGGCAAAGACCTTGGGGTCTAGTTGAGGTGCATCACAGACACATTCCCAGACACAATAAAAGAGCTTCACGCCTCAGAAAACACCCAAGTTAAAACCCACCGTTAAGAACATACACTAGGTGTGCCCTGGTGGAGTAGGGCTTGGGTGCAGTCCATGTACATCTCAAAGTCCCAGGTTCATGCCCTGGGACTGGTGGGAACAACCAAAATGAACAACTAAAAATAAAGTGCCTCTTTCTTCCCTCACTTCCAGTCTGCCTGCCTCTGCTCACCTTCATTCCTGTTTGCAACTTTCCTTGAAAAAAAAGAATATATGCTCTTTAAATGTTTTTTAACATGAGTGAAACACAGCAATCTAACTGCACTCCCCCAATTTCTTTCCCAAAGATTGCCAAACATTTTTTGACATGCTGGTCAGAGGAAGAGATTTAGGATGTGACCTTGGCTTTCCAAGGAAGCAATTTTCCACCATGGCTGCCCAATATAATCACCCGGGAAGTTTTGAAAAATCCTGATGCCTGGTTCCCAAGCCCCAGAGATTCTGATGTAATAAGTCCTGTTTGGGGCCTGGGCTTAGGAATTTAAAGTTGTCTAGGTGATTCTAACACACGACCATGGACAAGAACTGCTTGAGTAAAGTGGTTCATAAGGAGACTGGATCTCTCAACTCCAGGTTCCCTTATTTGCACTCTCCCAGTCCATTCTGCCCAAGTTACCATATGCTAATGAAGCTGTGTCCATGTCCCAGACTCCTGAGGAGTAGTTACTGGAGTGAGTGAAGTTCCTGCAAGGAAGAATGGAGGAGAGGGTCATAGAAATTCCTAAAGACTGAGGCTCTTTCTGAATCGATGCATTTTACAAATATAACCACTGAGTGTGCTCCTGTGGCTCAGGGGTTAAGATGTAGGTCATGTAAATCCCAAGAGTCCAGTTCTGAGATCCAGATCTGACAGTTAAAAAATAAAAAAGAAAAGAAAACTGCTGAGAGACCATTGCTAAGGTCTTAAACACCTTTGGCACACCCTTGTGGCTTACTGGCACATAAAAGCCAAGGATGAAGGTTCAAGACCTAGGTCTACAGGAAGAAAAAAGAAATTTTTTTCCTACTTTAGGACACATTCTGTTTTATCCCTCTCTCAAGTTTTATTTACTTATAAACACACTAATGGATGTTGTGGAAAGTATGCTGGACAGAAAGCCAACGGACCTTGCAATAAGTAGTGAATCAGTCCTAGAGATCTCATGCACACTATAACAAATATGGACTGTATAATATTGTATTGTAATCATTAAACTTGCTAAGGGACTAGAACTTAGTGATTCCAACTATAAAAAGAAAGTTTAATTATATATGGTTGATAGTGGTGCTACTTACCATTACAATGCAGTTATGTTAACAATACATTAATGTATCAGCATACCCCAGTGGCCTAGTGGATAAGGCCACTGGATGCAATTCACATACATCACAAGGACCTGGATTCAAGACCTGGAGCAGGGGTACAGCCAAGATGTACAACTAAATACAATAAATAAAATACTTCTCTCTCCTCTCTCTTCCTGCCTGCTTCTGCTGACCTTCATTCCTACCTGCACCTTTCCTTAAAAAAAAACAAAAAGGTATCACATTTATATTTTGCACACCTTAAATTTACACAATGTTATATGTCAACTATATTTCTTTCTCCTTCCTTCCTTCCTGCCTGCCTGCCTGCCTGCCTGCCTGCCTTCCTTCTTTCCTTCCTTCCTTGGAAAGGAGCAGGCAGGAGGAAGGCAAGTAGACAAGAAGAGAAAGGAGGAAGAAATATTTATTTATTTGTATTGTACTTCATCTTGATTTTCCCCACCTGGGGTCCCAGGACATGAATCAGTATCCTTGGGATGTATGTGGACTACGCCCGCCAAAGGCAGCTGACCAAATCGCTACTCCATCAGTGTGTATTAATATGTCAAATAGCTTTCCATCAAAAAAAAAAAGAGTCAGGTGCACCCTGGTGGCTAAAGCGCTGAGCCTGCAACTTGGATATAGACCATGTAAAGTCCAAGAATCCGGGTTCCCACCCTGGGGCCAGGGCAAACAATCAAAATAAAAAATGCTTCATTCTCTTCTTCATTCCTGAAAAAATGCTACTTCCTTCTCTTCCTTCCTCCTGTCTTTAAAGAACAAGAACAAAAAATTAATTAATTAAAAGAAACAACAAGAAAATTTGTCTCCAGATCTGATCTGCTGCTGGATCTCATTTTGACTACCTGTAAAATGGGTGGATTGATTTACTTATGTCTCAGGCCCCTTCCAGCTGTAGACATTATAGGATTTTAGATCATGGTCAAACTGTGCCCTAGATTTTTTTTGTCTAATCCCACAGCAGGAGAACAGGCCTGGTTCCCTTGCTAGTGCATAACAATGCTTCTAGCTGTGACAAAGACTTCATCGTTGAAACAAATTTCCATGGGTGTCCTCTCAGTAGATGGTTCCTATCACCTCCTCCCCACCCCAACCCCTCCTCAACTAATTAAGCCGGAGGAATCAGATCTTTGGAGAAACTTTGATCTCTTTATCTGAAGGCACAAAGATAGCATTACAAAGCCTGCCTCTGGTGTGGAGGTGGCGTAGTTAGGAATGCTTCACATTTTTCTACCAAGTTTCATTTCTACTATATTCTCAAAAGAGGGACCTCCCCCCAGCCAGGCCTTCAGGAAACCCTGAGTGGAATGAAGGGAAGAACACAGACTGGGTGGGAGGAAGTTTCTTTGGGAGGAACTATCAGCAAATTCAGACAATGCAAAGTTTCGAAAAATCCTTCATTTTGGAGTCACTTAGAATCTGTGACTGGGTTATGGACTTGCTTCTATCACTGTGTGATTTTAAAAAGATGTTTCTTGCTTCCAAACTACAGAGTGCCCCAGGCCTCTCACTGAGCTCCTAAGTCTCATTTTGTAACCCTCTAGTTCTCTGTCTGTAATGTTGCCAATGTTCACTTTGAAATGTACATTTGACATTGTTACCCTTGGCTTAAGCTCCACTCCCAGCTACCCCCACCCCGCATTCATGGCCTCCATTACCTATAGGGAGAAAAAAACACACAAAAAACCTAAACTCTTCTCCATGTCATTTGAAGCCCTTCAAAGCCTGGTCCCAGATTACATTTTTTAATCTCATTTTCTGCAGATGGACACTTTTCTCCTGCTCTCTAGCTCACAGAACTCCTTGCCCTTCTGTCCTGTATGTTATGTCTGCCTCTGGACAGATCTGACCTCCACCAGGAAGGATGGTGGCTTAGCCATATCTCTAGTCTCCAGCACCCATCCCAGGTCCTGGGACAAAGACACAGTAGAGGTTTGATGCCTGAATGACCAACCAAATGAGAAGCCATTAAATTAAGGCCCTTGACTGGACAACTTCTAAATTCCTTCCCAGCACCAAATGCTGAGAACTGTTCCCCAAGACAGAGACTCAGAATTGCTTAGAACTTCACCTAGATCCTAATATAGTCACTACAATTTCCAAACCAGAAAAACAGAGACAAGTGGTCTGACAAAGGATTGAAAATATTTTTTTTCATTTTCAGTAAAGCATACATTTTTTTTGCAAAGTTTACTGAATAAAAACTAAGTGACAACGCAATTAAATATTTAAAGTCACATTAAAACAGTCATCCGATGATTGCAAAACAATGTGAGCGTTTTTGTTGTTTTGTTTTGTTAAAGGAAATGTGGAGGCAGGAATGAGTGAGTAGCTAGGCAGGAAGAGAGAGAGAAGAGGAAGAAGCATCTCAAACCCAGGAATATGTGGCTTGCTCCTTTGGAGGCAACTGACTTAGCCACTGCTCCACCAGGGCGCACCCAGTCTGAGTGTTCTTAATGCCACTGGACTATACACTTAAAGATGGTTAAAGCGCACTTTGTTGGAGTAGCAGTCGGACTCAGTTCACATGTATCCCTGGATCCTGGGTTTGTATCTTGGGGTCAGTGGGAATAACCAAGATGAACAACTAAAATAAAAAATAAACGAGGTGTTTCTTCCTCTCTTTCTTCCTGCCTGCCTCTGCTTGCCTTCATTCCTATCTTCACCTTTTCTTAAAAAAAAAAAAAAAAGATTAAGACTGAATGTGCCCTGATAGTTTAGCAATTAAGTTCACCAGGTGTAATCCACACACATTCCAAGGACCTGGGCTTGGAAGCAACAACCAGGATGAACAATTAAATAAAATAATAAATGTGAATTTATATATCTGCCTGCCTGCTTGCCTTCATTTCTGCCTGCACTGGTCCTTAATTAAAAAAAAAAAAAAAAAAGGGTAAGATTTGCATATCTTGGTGGCTGAAGTGCTAAGCCTGTGCCTAGCACGTAGTCCACATACAGCCTAGGACCTGTGAGAACGACTAAAATGAACAAACTAAATAAATAAAATGATTCTTCATACTCTTTCTTCCTGCCTACTGCCTGCCTTTTTTAATTCCTCTTTTTTGAAAAAAATCTAAGATGGTAAATTTTATGTTAGGTGTTTTGTTTTGTTTTTAAAGGAAAGGTACAGATAAGAATGAAGGCGAGGAGGCAGGCAGTCGGGAAGAGAGAGGAGAAAGCAGCATTTTATTTTATTTTTATTTAGTGATTCACATTGGTTGTTCCCCCCAGGACCTGGGATTCGATCCCAGAGTTATGTGGCCTTCATCTTTCAGAAGTGACTGACCTAACTGCTGCTCTACCAGGGCACACCATGTTATGTGTATTTTACCAAATAATTTTTTTTAAAAAAGAGAGAGCTACTGTTCTGAATTTGTGGTTGCTACTACCATGTCCCTAGCATTTCTGTCCAGTGAGAGCTCAGTGTAACCAAATAAACAAAACCCCTTCGAGCAGAACAAGTATTAAAACCCTTTATTCTTAAGATGGAGAAAGATTCCTAGTTTAACAAAATGTTCGAATGCAGTGATATTTAAAGTGCCCTCATCTCACTCATTTCCAGAAGGTTCAGCGATCTGTTCCACAGTCCAGGACTAGGAAACAAGCAAAAATCGCCTCTGAGTGACCACAATTTAAATGTCACTTGAGTAATCAAAGAACTGATTTTATGAGGTTGGTGATCTTCATCTCACAGTCAAGGAAAGTAAAGCCCCAAAAGGCTAACTTGCATAAATATATGCAGCTTGCCAATTTAAAAAGAAAAAATTCAAAGCTCGCCTGGGCACACGCAGAGTTAAAAAACAACCCAGCATCCCTGCTCTTTCCACTACACCACACTTCTACTCCACATAGGCTATATTTATAATGGTTTTCTTGTTTGCTTTGGCTTTAGTTTTGGAGCCCTCCCAGAGTAACGCTGACTACCTGACCCAAATGGGGCTTTGTTGGAAGGAGACAGCAATAACCCAGAGAACTGAATGGAGAGTAACAAGCAGGGACAGATCAGCAGGCATCAGGCAGCTGGGGACCTTCTCTCTAGAACACAGTGGTTCTTGTGACAGTCCCAAGCTGGCCAGGTTCAGAGACTCTCTTTTCGTTCAGGTTTCAAATTCCCAGGAGAGAGAATCTGGTTTGTCTGCCTGGGTTAGGTGTCATTCGTGCTATCAGTCAGTGTGGCCCAGGGAATGGAGGCCCTGGACCCCAGATGTGGCACTGGAGTTCATCTGGGTGTTGGCTCTTCCCAGAGAAGAGGGATCCCCGTGAGCCAGGCAGACCTATGGGTATGTTCCCCTGTAGGAAATTTTCTGGAGGAGGAAAGAGTAGGACAGGAGTTCCCAGTCACCCTCAAAAGCCCTTGCAGAAATATTCTGAGCTATACATTCAGCCCAAGTGTTACACATTGTTCCATTCATATTTCATCATTATCGAGGGTAGTAAAGGTGGGCAGAAAACCTACAGTTTTGACCTCAATGGCCCCCTGAAAGTGTTAAAACTCATCTTAGCTATACCCTTGTCTACCAAAGAAACCCCTGGGAGGTTATAGGGTTAAAGGGCTGCTCAGAGCAGGGAGAAAGGAAGGCACACCATACAGAAAGCAAGGAGTTGCCTATGCTCAGGCTCCAGGAATTCCTGAGGGTTCTTTGAAAAAAGAAAATAAGGCACTCCCTGGTGGCCTAGTGGTTTGGTCAGCTGCATGTGGAAATTGAGAGCATAGGCCACTTATCCCAAGGACCCAAGGTCAAGACCCAGGACCCAGACCCAGGGCCTAGGTGAAAAACCAAGATGAACAACTAAATAAAATAAAGTGATTCTTCCTGTCTGTCTCTGCTCCTCTTCATTTGTGCCTGCACCTTTCACTTAAAAAAGAAAAATATATGCCATGCATTTAGCTGCATGTTTGGGTTCATTACATAGAAGCCTCCCTATGCACAGCCAATTCATAACAAGCAATAGCCAGAGGTGGCTGGTCTAAATTTTAAAACTGATTTTAGGCTGCCAGCAACATTAGTTCTAACCAGAGCACAGTTATAGGCACATATCAGTAACAAAATTAAATGGCCAGTGGTTCAGAAGCTTTCCCAAGTCAGGAGGGCTGTGTGTGAGTCACGAGGGCAGCAACTGCCATTGATTAGCACCTCCCTGCTAACTCAAGTGCAGGGGTCTCCAATCCTGAGACAGCTGCCATTATATTATAACTATTTACAGGTGAGAAAAGAGAGGCACAGAAGAATTTTGACTTAAGGTTAAACAGAATACTGGGAAATCTCAGACAGAATGGAGACTTTACTTCAGTTTGCTGACCCCAAATCCTAGGCTGACCTCTCTTATGAGGACTTTCTAATGGATTCATCACTTCTTTATTCCCTTTATGTCCTCAGTCTTCTTGAAGAGTCTGTTACTTAAAGGTTCTCCAACTTTATAGTCTGGCTTCTCCATGCTAATCTAAATGTACATGCAAAGAATGCATTGGATTATTTTCTCTGCCTAGCAGAATAGTGCCACCCTTTTCTTAGACCCAAATTGCAAGAAGAGCTGACCAGGAGTAAGTCTTGTTGACCATTTGTTGCCAAATCCCAGATTGCACAGTAGGTAAAAGGAGCTGCATTCAAGTTAGTATAGTTAGGATGAGAATTTTTAGAGCCTGGAACTAGGAAGAACCTTATTCTAAATCTCGAGATTGAAATTTGAAACTAGAGATTTATTTATTTTTTTGGCTTATTAGTTGTCAATCAAAATTGAGTTCAGTCTCAAGGTTGAGGTTTTCAGAGTTTCTTTATGAACTGATGATTATCTGGCTGCTCTACTATACCCTCAGTGGGAGATGCGTGAAGGTGGCGTGGAAGTGGGTGAGAATTGGGGAGATAAAAAAATCAGCATCTTCATGATTCTGATCTGTGTGTCTCAAATTGAGTCAAGGCTCTACAGAGAGGCCACTAAGTCCATTTACTGGGTCAAAATCAACACTTTTTTAAACAACGAAAATGAAATTAGTGAAACAGGAAACAGGAGACTATATTACATATATTTAGGGTAAGTAATGTTTCATAAAACATTTTTTTTTTTTTACTTTTTAGAATAAAATACCTTGTGCATACTGGTTTTAAACATAAAATGCATTTTTACTATAAGTCACAGTAAAACAAAGTTCAAAATCCCCTCGCTAAGTGGATTGAGAGCTGGAATGTCTAGGTTCATAATCCTCTTCACCTAATACTAGGTCTCAGCTGTCAGGGAATATCATAGCCTATTTAAAACTTGCCACCTAGAGGCATGAAAACAAAACCAAAAACTGCAAAGAAAAATATTTAGAAACTTGATTTCATAGATATTTCTATATTAAAAAGAATCGAGGTGTACTGTGGCGGCTTAGTGATTAAGTCCCTGGCCTCTGGTGAGCACAGTCCACATATATCTCAAGGTCAGGGGCTTGGGACCCAGGCCCAAGGAGAACAGACAAGATAAACAACTAAATTAAATAAATGCTTCTTCTTTCTCTCTCTTCTGCCTGCCTGTTTACTTAACTTTACTCCTGCCTGCAGCTTTCCTTTCTAAAATAAATTGAAAATAAAAATCCTGCATACACATTTCAAAGAGTATATTTATTTTTCTCTCTTAAAGGAAAGGGGCAGGCAGAAATGTAGTAGGTAAACAGGCAGGAAGAGAGAAGAGAAAGAAGCATTTTATTTATTTCACTGAATTATTCATTTTAGTTGTTTCCACCAGTCTTGGGATATGAACCCGGGACCTTGGGGTGTGTGTGAACTGCACTCAACCACTACTCCACCAGGGCACAGCTCAAAGACCAAATGTTCTTAACATAAAAATAATGACTATAGGCGCACCCTGTAGACTCAGGCACTAAGTGGGCAGCTGGGGAGTATATGATGTGTGTATATACATTTTGTGTATATATACATACACACACACATATGTGTATATATACACATATACTCCCCATATATATAAACCCCAGGTACCCAAGTTCACAATCTGAGACTGGGAGATAACCACCAAAATGAACAAATAAAAAAGCTTCTTACTCCTGTCTTCCTTCCTTTAAAAAAATAAAAAGGGGGTGGGGGGAGGAATGAGTATAAATCAGAAGAAAAAATATCTCCAAAGAAGAAAAAGAGGACTGAGGCAAATCATTTTAAAAAAAGAGAAAGATATTAAAAGATGTCCAACTTCACCAATATTATCAATTAAGAGTGAGACATAATATTTTTACTTCCCATTGTTTTTGAATACCCTGTTTTGTCAAAATGTGAGAATATGAAGGCATCTTGTATAGCTGGTGGGACTATAATTAAATAAATTGAGGCAATACACAACAACAGAAGCCTTGAAAATCATGTACCCTTTGACTCAAGAATTCCTCTTCAAATAATTTATCTCAAGGAAACAATCAGGGGTGTGTTCAAGGTTGTCTATAATAGCAAAACTTGGAAGTCACTTTAACTGCTCAACAATAGGAATGTTATGATCTCTTTGTGTAAAAAGCGTAGTGAATAAATAAATAAGCACATGGATAGCCAAGTTCCTGAGGAGGCCAGCAGGGCTAGAGTTTGGGAGTTGTGGGCCTGGAAGCCTGGTGACTCCCCTGGGAGCTCATTTCCCTGACAGGCAAAGGCAAAGGGAGGGAAGTGTCTGGAGGCAGGCTTGGAGGCAGGGAAAAGATGACAGTGAGACAGTTGAACATCAGTGGAGAGAAAGATATGAGAGGTTTGAGACTGAAGTGGAGAATTTTTTTTAAATATAGTCCTTTTTTAAAGGAAAAGTAACAGGCAGGAATGAAGGCGAGTAGGCAGGCAGGCAGGAAGAGAGAGGAGGAAGTATTTTATTTTTAACTTTAATTATTCACATTGGTTGTCATCGTTCCCTCCCCACCTCCACCTGGGACTTGAACCCAGGTTTATGTGGCCTGTGCTCCTTCAGAGGCAATCAACCTAACCACTACTCCACCAGGGCACACAGTTTTCAGGAGATACTTTGTGAGACTTTAAGTCTGGAACCCGAGGATTACAAAAAAGATATCATAGTTATATGCCAATTATATATTGATTTTTTAAAATGAATACACATATGTGTGTGTGTATATATATATATATATATATATATATATACACATACATATATTGGGATATATATGTGTATATATACATATACATTCATCCATACACACACACAAAGGTTCAGGGTGAAAAGTGTCCCAGAGAAAAGTAAAGGAGATAAGAGGGATTATAGGAGTTGGAGAGACTTTGTAGATTTATTTAGGGTGGCCAGGAAAGTCCCTGTGATGGGCTCACATTTATCAGAGACCTGAAAGATAAAGGTGAGATCTACCAAAGGAGTCTAGGCAGAGGGAATGGCAGGTGCAAAGGCCCTGAGGTAGCAATATGCTATGTGTTTGAAGAACAACAGAGGCAGTGTGGCTGGTATGCAGTGAGCAAAGGGGAGAGAGGGGAGAAGACAAGGTCAGCAAAATAGCCTGGTCAGGTCATGTAGGATACTGGAGTCATTCCAGGACTTGCTTTTCACTGAGTGAGGCAGGGAATTATTGGAAGCAGGTGGGGGTGTTGAGAGGGGACCTGATCTGATTTAAATTTCAAGGACCATTCTGAAGAGTATGTTGTAGAGAAGAGCCTTGGGGGACAGACATGGGGCTAAAGATAGAAACTGGAGACTAATTTGGAAGTTACTGCAATAATCCAGGTAGAGAACAGTGGTTTGGATCAAATGATAAGACAGAAGGTGGCAAGAAGTGTTAAGATCTGGATGTATTTTGCATGTAGACTGGCAGAATTTGCTCATATTAGGGTGACATGTGTGGGTTTATGTGTGTAAACACCTGGACTCTACCTCATCACAAATGAGCCAGCTGGTTCAGGGTATTTCATTTACCCAAATCTGCCTGCTTCCTTTCTTCTACTCTATCTAGGCTGATGGGGTTATAAGAGATTTAGATTCCTTTTTTCTCTTTATTTCTCACCTTTCTACAATAAAAGTATACCAAAGGAAGAAAGGATATTTTTAAATAAAATCTCTCTCCTCCACCCTGGGATATGAAATATGGGTAAGATAATAATCACACAGCTCTATTTTAATGATTATATCTCCATTTGTCATATTACTACCATTCTTCCATGTCCAGCATAAATGCCACCTGCTCCCTGGAGTCTCCTGAGCTTCCCCAACGACCTATATTTTTGCCTGTTCCTGTGACCATGACCCTTGTTTTTGAAGTCTAGTTCTCCAGTGTGTGTATTAGGTGTCCACTTTTTTGGCTAGAAGGTGTCTTTCCTACAAACTCTGGAAACTGTTAAAGCAGGCCCTTGTCTTCTGTTAGTTTGAATCCACAGTCTAGCTGGGAGAAGTGGTGAAGAGAAGACCCTGGAATTTTAGGCCATGGGGACACAGAGACAGGCCAAAGTTATCCCTGCATCTGGGACAGGCTATGCCATCTCCCTCAGGCATTAGATTCCATTCATTCATCCGGAATCCACGAAGCTTGTGAGATAGGGAGCAAGCCATTTGTGTTAAGACAGGGCCTGGGAGGTATCCCAAGTTCTCTGGTACCCGGAGCCCCATTTGGAAGCTTAATAAAAAGCCATGAAGAGTAATGGGAGAAGTCTTTTCGCTTTACAGCTCCTCTCTACATAGACTAGTGTTTTGTTTTGGTTTTTTTTTGCTATATTATGATTAGTTCCCCATGTAATTATTCTTCAAAAATATATAATGTCGATGGCCATGCATAATTCCCATCGACCATACTATCATTGCCCATTGTTCAAAATTTGGATTATTTCTAGATTTTACTAAATACCTATTTAATACCACCTAGTAATTGATCTAAAAGGAATAATCAGAATGCAGTCTCCAAATTTTGAGACTGCAACCAAGAGGGACAACTCATTTTCCATAGCTTCTTCTTATTTTGCTTTGGAAAGACAATCATTCTTGCCAGCATGTGAATACTATTATGATTAACATCTAAAGACAGCATTACAGTCCACAAAGCACTTTCTCATATATTATCTCATTTACCTGACCCAACAACACTATGAAATAGGTTAGAATTCTCATTTTACAACTGGGTAAATTGAGGCCCAGAGTGGTTATGCTGCATGTTCAAAGTGACACATTTATTATCAGAGCCAGGACTTGTGCCTGGTTCTTGAGGTTCCCAAAACCATATTCTCTACCATGTACAAAGTACTATGCTAGGGATCATGGGAGAGAGGTAGGGATTGGTGGATGGCCCAGAAGTTCTGAGAGCCAACAACTCTGCAAGGGAGAATGGTCAGTGCCATTAACGAAGGGCAGATCAGTCCCTCTCCCCCTCTACTGGGAACCAAAGCAGAAGGCTTTGTGAGAAAAACAAAGACTAATAGGTCTTCAAGGTTGAGTAGGATGTTGATATTTAGAAAAGGAGGGCTTTCCAGAGGGACAGTGAGAAGGAATGAGGCGTGTGGGCGACTGAGGAAGGGGCCGGCACAGGGAGTGGAGAGTGGGGCGGGGCTGAAAGGAATGGAATTGTAACTGTAGCCACGCTGGAGCTTGTGCCAGCAGGGCCCTGGAGGTCATCTGGTGAGGAAACCAGAGATGTGGAGCGAATTGCTGAAGGCAGTACCAGGCAAGGGAAAGGCAGGGTCTGGATTCTACTGTGGCCTCTAGGTCACCCAGGCCAGTACTCCTTCCATGCAATACATTTTATCAACCTCCTGAAAGGGCCATTTCCTTGGAATATCATTGCTATGGAGCACTGGATCAACAACCCGTAACAGGATGAGGGATCAACACCAGCTCCTTTGGGGACCACCAGTGACTCTTGCAGTGGCCTGGCAAAGTAACTAAAGAGGCCTATAGAGGGTGGAGCCAGAGGAACAAAAAGGTGGGATTGGAGATGTAAATACTGCAAAGGTTTCATTGTCACAACCCAGCACCTGATTGGATATGCAGGGCAATTTAGATATGTGTTTCCAGCCCCTAATTGGAAGCAGCTTTGGTGGTGTGAGAACAGAAGGGGAGAATGGGTAAGAAGTTGGAAAGGAGATGCGGCATTTGCAGCAGTACCTTCTGCCGTTTTTTGGGAAAAAAAAAAAATCTGTTTGTATAGATAGGTAACTGACACACAGCTCTAATCCTGGACAAAATACACAAGAACGTCGTGTCTGTCGTGGTCTTGGGGGAGGGGAATGCGTAGTCTGATTCTTCCTTTTATATTACCTTTGCTTTATGAACTATGCGCTTGTTATATTTAACAAAATGACTGTTTTTCACGTTGGGTAGTAGTAAATGGAAGAAAAGAAATAACAGCAACAACACAGGGAGTAGCAGGTCCTTTTTTTCCCTTAAGATGTGAAGGCCTTTGGAAGATGAAACCGAAAATGCGAGGGGGAGGGGTTAGGTGAACCCAGACCGCAAGTGGGAGGAGAGCGGCTGAGCCCGAGAGGAAGTCTGCCTTGCGGGGAGGAGAAAAGCTCTTGGGGGAAGCGGAGGGGAATGGTGAGGCGGAGCCAGGAAAATGGCGGCAGCACTGCGGGTAGACCCAATTTCCACGGAAAGCAGGGGTTGACGTACCGACAGTCACAGCCGTCATACCGACAAAATGCTAGACCATCCTGGTGAAAATTGGAATTACTATGGCTTTGGATCTTTGGCAGTACGTTTGTGGTATAAAAAAGAGAAACAATGGAAAGGGCATAAAGAGTTAATGGCTGAGGTGCCTCTGCCTTGGATTTATATTCAGCCATTACAGTGAATTCAGGCTGGGACTTGGGGTTTCCACGAGGTACTAGCAAAGTGAGATGCAGAGTGGCATTTATTATACGATGCAGTTTTGGAAAACAAAAGGAAACTTGTGTGCGCGCGCGCATGCGCGGTTTTACTGAGACGTGGGGGAAATTACGTATACAGTACTGCTTGTTGAACTTGGTATTGTTGAAAGATGAGTAAGAGAGAAAAGGGGAAATCCTTAATAACCGGGTGGAAGGAGCAAGTGCAAAACAAAATAAAATAACTATAGCACCCCAGGCTCGGTGATACAGATGGCCGAGAAGGATTCTCAGCTCAGACCAAGAAGCACCCGGCCACTGGCCTCTCCCGGCAGCAACGCAGCTGCTCCGGGTTCTTTCCAGGGGGCAGTGTGGGCGGGGCTCAGCGCGGGGCGGGTTTCTCTAAGCTCTTTGTTAAAGGAGAATGGGAGGGGGTGGAGGGCGCTGCGCCTCGCTGGCGCGAGAGAAAGGGGCAGTCGCCCAGTGTAAGGGCACTAGACGGCAGAGGGGGTGCGCGGGGGGGAGATGTGTCTCTGCAGTCCTAGGGTCCAGCTGCTCCGGGTCTTGTGCTGCCAAGCGGCCGGCGCGGTCGCGCCTAGATGCCTCCTGCAGCCTCACTGCGTGCCGGGCTGCTGTCGCCGCAGCCCAGACAAAGACGCGCGAGCCAGGGTGGGGAGCGCGGGGGTTCCGCACGCAGTAGTTGTGGGCGGTCTGTCGCGCTACCTCCCTGGCACTAGGCGTCCACCCCACGTGGCTGCCCATTCCGGGTTAGCAGCCATTTGCTATTCGCCTCCGCCCTTTTTTCTTTCTCTCCTGCCTTCAGCCCTTGGGAAGCGCTAATCTGCTTTCAATATTCATCAATTTGCCCAGTCTAAATAACAAATGTAAGTGGAATCACACACCGAGCTTTTGTGCCAGGCTTACTATATACTGTTTTCAAGGCTCATCCATGTTGTCGTATGTATGAGAATTCATTTCTTTTTTTGTTAATTTGGTAAAGTGTACATAACAATTTATCATTTTAGCAAATTTTAAGTGTATGTTAAGTGGCATTAAGCACATTCACATGGTAGGGCAACCATCACCACTGCCCATCTCTAGAAAGTTTCCATCCTTGTTAACTGAAACCCTGTGACCCACTAAGTACTCACTCCCACACAAACACCCTGGCAACCACCATTCTATTTTCTCTATTAACTGGGGGCAATCCTGGGGTATCTGCAATGGCTATGTTACCACTTGGGAAAATTGAGGGCAACTGTCCTATATTGCTTCCAGAGGTTGATGACAAGGATGACCTGGTCATATGAGGAGTGGTGGGAACAAATAATAGTCAAGAAAGTGAGGTCCTGGGATGATTTTAATTCCTGTAAAGCAACAACAAGTGGAGGCTTTAGTTTAACAAATTTAACATAAGCTAACAGTGTAAGGTAGCTGGAAAAGACTCCAACCATAAAGAATATTGACTCAAGTGAAAGATAGTGTAGGAAAGTGGTTAGAACCACTTCTTGACACTACAAATACAATGTGAGCCATAATTTTTTCTACTAGCCACATTAAAAAAGACAATAAAGTCTTTTACTTAGTCCAATGTTTTCAAAATATTTCAACATGTAATCAATTTAAAAATTAATAAAACCCAGGACCAGGGGGAACAACCAAGGTGACAACTAAATATAATAAATGCTTCTTCCTCCTCACCCTACCTGCCTACCTACCCTCCATCATTCCTGCCTGCAGCTTTCCTTAAAAAAAAAAAAAAAGACAGTGGACAAACTAGGAAAAACCTATAAAGCTATTTGCAACACATATGACAAACGACATGTTATTCTTGATATGTAGGAAGTACTTGCAAATAAATATTAAAATGAAGACTATGGGAAATTAAAAAAGGAAGACAAACATCTAAAATTATTTTTTAAAGAAGGAAGTCCCCCGAAGGAAATAAAAATATGTATTTTAAAAAAGGAAGTCCTAGTCTGAAGTTCGTTCAGTTTTCTTAGGAATTGAATAACAATGAATTCATGATATTAATGTTTGCTAACAAATTGTGAAAAAACAGAATATTGAAGATTGTGTGAGATTAGCTCTCTTCAAACTAAGATATTCTAAAGTTTTGATCATCAGATCCCATCCAGATTATCAGGATAAACAAGTTTAGTTTTGCTTCAGGGGAACTAGCCAGACTGCTTTTTCTACCCACCCTTTTCTCCTTCCTGATGAAACTGGAGTCAACAAATACCTTCTAGCAAGTTTGATTTTTTCCTTATCGCATGTGCAGTCACTCCGCGTTTGCTTTGCTAATAGTCCTTTACCATTAATGTTGACCTTTCATGTGGCTTGAAATAGTTCCAACATTGTTCCATATTTGGGCAAGGCTAACTGACATTCTTACTTAAGCAACAGTACCCCCAAATATTCTTAGACTACTGGCTAACTCCTTTGGAAATTCTTTATCTGCCAGCAGGCTCAAATATAAAATTTTCAGGGCCCAGCATAAAATGAAATGTGGGTCTCCCTTTTCATAAAAGAAAGGGGAAAAAAGCTCTTTACATTTTTCTAGTTACTCTCTCAGCCTTTCATGGTGTTTATTATTTGCTATTTATTGTTGTGCTCCCTCAGAGATGGGGATTATCAAGAGGCAAGTGCAGACTCTCACAGATGCCTGCGACTCTTCTTTGAGACAGGGCGTATGTCCTGCTCTGAGAAAACTTGATCTAGTAGTGGAGGAAGACACTTAATCAGGCTGACCTAAGTCTGGAGTCTTCTGTTCTCTGTATTCCGCCCTACAGTGGTGCCTTCAGGTAAAAGATGCCTCACAGATGCCATCTCAAGGAGAGGGAGAGTCACAGAGTAACAGGAAACAGAAAAAAACACACTGGTTAGGAGATTAAAATATCCCTCACATCATACATCAGTGTCTGAGAGCTGGGTTAGTGAGTCAGCCCCCAGAGAGCTGATCTACTCTTTGAATGTTAATAAATCAGGTCTTGTGTCAGGCCAGGCTGGGGCCTAGTCAAACTAAGATCTGAGGTGAATTGAATATGGAGTTCTCTGTGGGTGACCAGCTAGTCTTAATGAGGTGACCCCATTCTGTCTACTTGCATGCATTCCAGAAAATTCCTGGATTGTACAGAGACCCAAATGGAAGAGGAGATGTGTTGTTGGTTAAGAGTAGGACCAGAAGCAGGGGTCTTACTCTTTTGCTCCATTCTTCTTCAAACCCTCTTTTGTTACAGGCTAAAATGCCCAGTTTCAGGGGGCACTTCTAGGCCACCGAGGGCCTCAAAAGTGGAGGGAAAATCTACAGCTTCCTGTATATTCAGAAAAGGATATTTATATATGAAGTCAGAACTGAGGATGGCTTCAGTTAAAGTTCAGGGCCAATCTGCCCCAATCCATGGAAGGCCAGATTGTTCCCAAGAGATGAACTAAAAAAAAAAAAAAAAAAAAAAAAATCAGTAAGTCACGCCCTAGTGAAGGAACAAGCCATGTTACCTTTGGGTTCCAGTCCCAGGTCTCGGCGGGGGGTGGGGGTGGGGGTGGTGTAATCCATTGTGAACTAAATGAAGATAAAGATGTTTTCTCCTCTCTCTCAAAAAAAAAAGCTTCCTCCTCTCTTCCTGTCTCTGTTCACCTGCATTCCTACCTACACCTTTCCTTTAAAAAGAAAACTGTCCTTTGGTACATTTTTCTGCTTTTCTTGAACATGGGGTCTGACTTCAAGCCACATAGAACCACTGTTTTCTTCTTTGCTCATGCTGTTCATGCCTAACATGCTCCCCCAGCTTCCAGTTCTCTTGGTTTAAATCAAAATCCATCCCAAATCTTTCTCTTTTAAAAGGAAAGGTGCAGGCAGGAAAGAAGGCAAGTAAGCAGGAAGGTAGAAAGAGAGAGGGAGAAACATTTTAATTTTATTCCCATCAAGTTGTTTATACTGGCTGTTTCCCCCTGGATCTGGAACTGGAACCCAAGAGTACGTGGCTTGCATCCTTCAGAGACGATTGACTTAACTGATGCTTCACCAGGGCACATTGCCTTCTTCCTTATTTAGTCAATAATGTTTATTTTATTGAAAGGGGAAAAAAGTTGTGGAATATCATAGAGGGAATATGGGCAGATGTTCAGGAAGAAGAAAGCAGAATGGCAAGCACTGTCTTAGAGACCTTCTATATTACCTAAAGAATTTCCCCTCCAAATGCACCTAGTCATAAGGTGGAGAGAAAGTAATCAGTGGTATCTGGGGCAAGAATGTACCTAAAGGGAGGCCCATAAACCAAATGCCACATACCTTTCATACCACAAAAATGTAAAAATATGAATAAAGCTATGTTTTTTATGTAACAGAAAATCTGAAAAACCGCCAATGCTGACTAACTTTAACTACTTTTTACATATTGGACTGTACTGTTGATAGATTAGTGACACAGACAAACATAATTCTTAAATTATGCATTCTATAAAATTTATTCTTTGTCTTCATTTTGGCAAAACCATTAATGATATGCTGTAAGTGTGAAATACAGAGTTTAAAGACTCGCTACAAAACACAAAGTAAAATATCTCAATAATTTTGAATGGATTACATAATGAAATAATATTTTCAATATAGCAGACTAAAGAAAATATATTATTAATGTCAGTCTCAATTATTTATTTCCCTTTTTTTGAAGTGAGAAAGGAAGAGGAATAAAGTACTTTTATTTATTTTTGGTTGTTCCCGTCCCACCCAAACCACCATCGCCCACCTATTTTACTTCTAAAAATGTGGCTACTACAGGATACTTTTAGTTTGTAGCTTGTATTATATTTCTTTTGCTTAGAGCTGATCTAATGAATAAGCAATACAATGCAATTGTATTTGAAGCATAAAATTTGAATAACTCAAAATGTACTGTAAACGTAAAATATCAGAAAATTAAAATTACTTTTCATGTTTTTAAAATTATATTTCTATATATTTTAAAGTATTAAAGGCAAAATATAAATTAAAATATCAAACATTTAAATTAAAATATTTAAAACCCAAAATTATATTTAATTTTTTTAAGTTTAATTAAACATGACATTTTTCTCAAATCAGAACCATTTGCACTTCTGGCAATGTACTTCTAATTTACAAAGAATCTGCATGTTGCAGATACATATATATGAAAATTTAAGAATAATATAAATCTTTCAATATTGAAAAAGACAATTTTTCAGCTGTCACGTACAATGCTTTGAATATTTGCTCATTCAAGAGTACCTCTGTAACCATGAACTAGAACATAAAGAAAGAAAACTGATGTTCTGCACCACTGGAGAAACATACTTTATTTTGCAAGAATCTGATGTATTTGTGCTGTGTGGTACCCTGAAAAAGGCCCTGAGAGATGGTCATATCCTAACTTGTAGAACTAGAATTCACATATATGAATGTTACCTTTTGCAGCAAAAGATACTTTGCAGATGTGATTAGGTTAAAGCCCTGCAGATGGAGATTACAGGTGAGGGCCCAATGTAATTACAAGGGTCGCTGGTGTGCTCTTGTAGAGTTTGGTCTGGTTGAATGCAGTCTACATACAAACCAAGCACCCAGGTTCATGTCCCAGGGCTGGCAGAAACAAACAAGATAAAGAACTATATAAAAATGTGTCCTTATTTCCTGCCTGCCTGCTTGCCTTCGTTTCTGCTGGCACCTTTCCTTAAAATAATAACAAAAAAATACCAAGGGTCCTTATACAAGGAAAGGAGGAAAAGTCAGACACGCACAGAGAGATTAAAAGACGCCACACCACTGGCTTTGAAAATGGGAGACTGGAGTTACAATCCAATAAATTCAAGTGTAGCTTCTAGAAGCTAGAATGGCAAGGAACCAGATTCTCCCTTAGAGCTTCTGGAAGAAATAGAAATAATTTTAGGATTTCTGATCTCTAGAACTGTAAAAATAATACATTTGTGTTGTTTTAAGCCACTAAATTTGTGGTCATTTGTTATAGCAACAATCAGGAAAGGATATCCTTGTTCTCTGAGGATTCAACAAGTTATTATTTTTTCTCTTAATTCTGTGATCTGTCCCTCATATCCTCTCTGAACACCAAAGCAGTCTTCCACAGAAGCACACCACCCTCAGTCGTCACAGCATTTTGATGCATTCCCATTTTGTTTTAGGGATACAGGAGATGGAGAGGACTGTTCCTGGGGGCCAATTATAGTAGTCTTAAGAGTAGGTTATGAGTGGGACTGGGCTGGCTTATTACAAAAGATATTAAAAGATAATAATGAACAATCAGATAGGTACATGGAATGGGGTCTTGAAGGGTCCAGAACACATGATCTTCTGTCTCCTTGTGGGTATATGGTTCTCCACCCCGCTGGCATGTGTTTGTGGACTGTGTTGCCAAACTGAAAGTTTTCTAAACCCTGTCCTCCAAGTTTGTATGGAGAGTTCATTAAAGAGACATGATTGATTAAATCATTGACCCACTGGTGATTAAGTCCACCTCCAGCTCCTCTCCCATCCCCCAGTCCTGCAGCCTGCGCTACAGGGCATTCTCTCAAAGTACCCTTTTGTTCAAGAAAATCCTAGTAAGCCCAGTTGCAAAGTTACTGTTTTCACTGAGTACCTACTGTCTCAAGTTATTTAATCTTTTACCGCAATGTTATAAATATAAACCAACCCCCATTTTACAAACGAAGGCCGAACATCAATCATCTGCTAAGTATCAAGAGTGGGATTCACCCCGGACCTAGGTTTCTCCTCTCATGGTGGGGAGTGGGGGGTGGGGGTGGGGACAACGAAGATGAACAACTAAATAAAAATAAAGTGCTTCTTCCTCTTCTCTTCCTACCTGCCTACCTGCTCACTTTCATTCCTGCCTGTATCTGTCCTTAAAAAAAAAAAAAAAAAAGACTGGGATTCAAAGGTACATATTTATTTAAAATCCATGTCTTAATTTGTAATATGAAAAGACTGGAAACAGGCACTCCCTGGTGGATCAGGTGTTAAGTCTGCAAAGCCCAAGGATGGGGCTGGAGGGTGGGATACGCAACTAAAAATGAAAATTAAAGAAGTAATTTTTCCACCTCTCTCTTCCTGCTTGCCTGTCTACTTGACTTCATTCTTCCCAGCAGCTTCTTTCCTCTTTAAAAAAAAAAAAAAGAAATGAAAGACTGGAAACAACCTAAATATCCTGTGGTGGGAACAAAATTACAGTGCATTCATACACTACAAAACTGCAGCCATAAACATAAAAATGCGCACCGGTAGAACAGCAGTTAGGTTAGTTGCCTCCAAAGGATCAAGTCACATACCCCCATGAGGAGTCCTGGAGTCCTGGATCTGGGGGTGGGACAACTAAATAAAAATCAAGTGTTTCTTCTTCCTCTCTCTTCCTGCCTGAACTTTTCCTTTAAAAATAAATAAATAAATAAGTAAATAAATTTATGAGAATGCTTTCTACATACTCATAACGAAATGGTTCCAAGATAAAGCGTTTAGGTGGGGGGAAAAAAAAACAAAACAAAGTGCAGAAAGTGTACATAGCATGTCATCATCTATGTTAAAATGGAGCAAAGAAAAGTATATATGTATTTTAGTTTGTACGTGCATGAAATGCTAGAAGAATAAACAAAACCCTGATAACAGAAGTAACTAGGGTGGAAAACCATCACAGTGAGCCACAGGAACAGGAGAGAGACTTTTCACTATATACCTTTTTATACTTTTTAGTTTGGAACCATGTAAATGAATTACCTTTTCAAGAAAGTAAATACATATAAACGTATCAAAAGCAAATTAATATGAAACAAAACTCTGGTCCTTTCCACTCTTCCACAAGCCTTAGATATCCTTGGAGGGCTATCTGCATTCCCTTTTGAATGGGACACACACGGGTGGCTTCTGAGCTCCTCTGCAACTAACAGCGTCAGCACACACACTAGGGAAGATGTCCCGCCAGCAAGCTGTGTTAAGACCAAGTACACCCTCTTTCTCTAACCCTGACTTAGAAAAGCAAAACCAACAAGCAAATCCACCCCTCAGCATTTCTGTGGCCAGCTGTTAGCCAATCCTTTTCCTGCCCTTTACTCTCCTTTTTGCTTCCTTTTCCCACAAAACTCTGGAAAGCTCTGCAACTGCAAACCTTTGCAAAATGCCTTACTAGCTCTTGCTACCTTGTTTTCCTTCCCTCCTTTGGCCTTGTGTCATAGTCTCAAGCAAGCACTGCAGTCTTACTTCCTGTCAGCTCCCCTGCTGGTTTTGTGTCTTAAAAAAAAAAAAAAAGCTGTTTTCCTAAACCTACAAATCTCAAGTGAGAGATCAATTTGTCCAATTCCCTACCCAAAGTAGAACACACTAGTTGTAAAATTTAGCACAGTAAATATATTTGGTTTTAAAACACAAAACCTTGGTTTCACTTTGTCCACCCAATCGACTCAAATGACAGTACTGGTAAAATATCTGTTCTTGTGGAGAATCCCACCAAGTAGGTCTATTTGTATGTGAAGTCTAGCAGCACAGAAAGCCCCACCCCCGCCCCCTCAAATTTCCATTTAGTAGCTCAGTGACTGCTCATTGGCACCTATATGTATCCATGACTGCCTGAGGTCCTGTGCTGAAGACATAAAAAAACAGGAGACCCAGTTTCTGTCAATTCCTAACAATGCCTTTAGGACACCTTCAGCTCATAAATGCGTCTAGACTCATTTGTTTTGTTCTTTAAATCCATTTACAAGGGATCAACTATCACTGAATTGTGGGCTTTTCATGGTTAGCTACATGTCAGAAATATAATTTACAGGAATGGCTTTCTCCCTTCTCTCCCTTTTTTAAGGATTTGGGGAAACACTTTTTATATTGCAAAGATCATAGTCAAGAGTTCAAACTCTACGTAATGTAATCCATGTAAGATTCACTAACCTTTTAGGGTATTCATTTAATCCTAACAGTGTCATAGCTTTCAGCTTTCATTAGCTAGAATTCCTTGGCTAATGTGCAGGAAAGCTGATACGTATGTCCAAGTGTGTTCAATGAAAGATTTCGCTGAAATCAAGTTTAAGTCTAAAAGCAAGGCATTCTCAGCAATACTGAGCTTGGCAGGGATTCTGATGTCTAAACTATACTACACACCTCTCCCGAGGGTGCTGTGGTCATACAGTGTTGTTAAAATTGCTGGCAGGGACACACCGGTGCAGCACAGGCTGGGTCTGCTGTCTCCAGCAGGGCGCAATTCACATACATCCCAAAGATCTGGGTTTGCATTCCTGGGGGAGGGGAGGAGGCAGTGCAGGGG
Source organism: Solenodon paradoxus (assembly GCA_004363575.1). NCBI lineage: Eukaryota > Metazoa > Chordata > Mammalia > Eulipotyphla > Solenodontidae > Solenodon > Solenodon paradoxus. The sequence goes on along the minus strand of RJWH01005981.1, from coordinate 8,166 downwards.
GAAAGGGAGACAATCAAGAAGCAGAGAGGAACAACTAAATACAAAATAAACAAAGGCTTATTCCTCCTCTCTTCCTACCTACCTGCCTACTCACTTTTCTGCCTGTACTTTCTCTTTAAAAAAAAAAGAAAAATTGCTGGAAACATGGAGCAGAGGGGTCCACAGAGACTGCATCTCCACTCCCTATTACTCACAACAGCATCACCAGGAATCAAAGTCTCAGAGGAAAACCCCAACCAGGCAGAGGATAATGAACACCACAGACTGTAAGCAGCAGCAAGAAACTACTGCATTGTTGTGGTTTTGACATATCCACACAAAACACTCTAGCAGGAAGAAGGTGAGTTATGTGACCAAAGTCAGGAAATTCAAGCTTGAAACACAGTTCTGTCACAGAAATGTAAAAGATAGCCAACAGCGCGGAATGAACAGATCATGTTATGAGAAGCTCAGAAATCTGTCAGCTTAGAAAGATAACTCAAAAGCAGTTATAAAAAGCACCCATTGCTATTAATGACAGGTAGTTTTTTTGTTTTGTTTTTCCCAGTGAGTGAAGAGGAATATGGGAACCTGGCGCATGAGCTGGTTCAAGGAAATCTGGCCTGGGGAAGGCTCCATGTACAGAATCTGAGTCATAAATGTGACAAACTTGAGGTGTAAGTAATGCTGTATAAAATGGCAGGCCCCATTGTCCTGTGATGCTGAGTTGCCTGTGAGTTCTCCCATGCCCACGGGCTTTCTTTCCATTTGAATTTACCAGTTAGGCAGTTCAGGCGCACCCCGATGGCTCAGGCACTAGGTCTCCAGCAGCAGTGTAGTCATTCATATGAAGCCCAAGGACCTGGGTTTGTGATCCAGGGCCCAGGGAACAACCAAAATGAATGACTGAATAAAATTAAAAAATATAAACCAAAACTTCTTGGTCCTCTCTCTCCATTCCTGCCTACTTCCTCTAAAAAACAAACAAAAGAAAAAAACAAAGACAAAAAAAGCAGTATAAGAAGTTGTTCAGCAAAACAGTAGAAGGCTATACACTGAATAATACAAGTTCTCTCTCTGAGGAAACTACAGGATGAAAGAGAATCTATGAAAAGTAGGGTAGAGGCCTGGGCATCTTCTTCAGGATGGTCATGGCTAGCTCAGATGGAGCATTCATCCGTTCTCTCATGTATGCACTCACTCATTCAACAAACATTTATAAAAGCACCTCTGAAGTTTCAAGTACTGTGTGAGATGCTGGGAATGCAAACATGAATAAGGCCCAGTTTCCTATCTTTAAGAAGTTCATGGTCTAGGCGCACCCTGGTGGAGTAGAGGTTAGATGCACACGCCACATACCCTCCAAGGTCCTGGGTTTGCCTCCTGGGACCTGAGGGGAACAACCAAGATGAACAACTAAATATAATACATAAAGTGTTGCTTCTTTCTCCCCGTCTATTCTTTCCTGCCTATCTCTGTTTACCTTCATTCCTACCTGCACCTTTCCATTAAAAAACATCTGAAGTACATGGAGTAGGTATTTCAAAACCACAGTCACATTCTTCTTTCTCACAGACTCAAGACTATAAAGTTGGTGGTCTCCATTCCTATACTGTGTCTGCGTGAGATGCTACTTGCGCCCCCATAGAATTTCTCTGTAAGTATTCCCATTGCCTCTTCTGTAAGGGCAAGCAGAAAGGGAAAACACTTCTAAGAAAAAAAGACACCTAACAACCTTTAAGTGACCAATGTCCTTTTACACAAATGGGTGGTGTCACAGGTGAAGGGACTCTCATCTTTCTCTCTACAGAATGCCTGAGTCTGAAGAATGAATAGACATCAATTCAAGTTCTCTCGTGCAGAGGAGGAAGACAGAACTCTAATAAGAGGTAAGAGATTTGTCCAAGGACAGAGCTAGAGAGCAGCAGAGTCAGACAAGAACAAGTCCTCCACTTCCTATTTAGAAACCTTTTTTAATTTTCCCCAATCTTATCATTATCTTAGCAAGGGGAAGGAGAGGGCAGGTAAAGCCAGGAAGATAGTCACTCAATCAAGTTCAGCTACCAGAACTGCACCCTTTTCTGCTGTAACAGCCCTAACCCCACCACCATTTCCCCTTTATCAAGGAGAATAGAGGTGACCACTGATTCCGAGGTCTTGCAAGTCAGTACAGACTTCTGAGGACCCCTGGTACATCTCTCTTCTTCTTTTTTTTTTTTAAAGAAAAGGTGCAGGCAGGAATAAAGGTGAGCAGAGACAGGCAGAATGAGAGAGGAGGAAGCATGTCATTCATTTTTATTTAATTATACATCTTGGTTGTTTTCCCTCCCCAGGATGAGAACCCAAGTCCTTGGGATGTGTGTGGATTGCCCTTCAGCTGGAAGCAGTTGACCAAACTACTAGTACGCCAGGGCTCACCAACACTAGTATTCTTACTATCCAATATTTGATTTTTATCTCAACTAGAAGTTCTTCTTTATCCCTACTATTCTGCCCTATTATATTCCTAAGTCACCAAAGTGTCTTCACAATGACAATATTTTTGTGTTCTAACTTCATCACCAAGAAAGAATATGATAAACCTTAGAGTTTATAGTTTTGGAACTCTAGGTTCAGAAAATAGTGTTGGGCACCAGGTAGGCAGGTTGAGATTCCCCTACCCAACTTCACTCTCTCCAGCATCATGCCTGCCTCTGTGGACAAGGATGCTCCCCAGGAAACACGTGTGGTCTCTGATGACTCCAGGGGATCCTAACTCAGGCCTGACTTTCTCCCCTCTTCCTTCCACACTCTCCCTCCCTCTGCCCCACAAGAAAAGGAGCTGAGAAGGTGCTTCTTTAGATTTCCTTTTCCTGGCTTAGCTCTATCACCTATTTACTTAGAACCATAGTGCTTCTATTTTGGGGTCTAGGTTACAATTCCATTTTCTTCTATCATCATACTTGGCTTCCAACTTTCAGAAAAAATGCTCTATTCGGAGCTCTTGCCTTACTTTGCTCCAGCCAATGAGTCATATTCACGAATTTAATCTTCTGAGACAACCTGGTTAGCTCCCCCACAGCACAGAAAATATCAAACACTGTGTACTGTCACCTTGATATCAACTTGCACATAAATGATTTAAAATGTGGAGGAAAAATACCTCAGCATATCCTACCACCCACCCTACCCCCCATTTAAATTTTCTCTACAGCACATCGAACCAACTATCTCCATGCATATTCCTTCCTCCTCCTCTCCCCTTTCCTTCCTTCCTTTCATTGTCTTTCTCTCTCTGTACTAAAATGTAAGTTTTTTGAAGTAGGGCTTTTGTTAGTTTTGTTCATTTCTGTATTCTCAGTGCCTGGTACATAGCAGACACTCAATAAATGTCGTTGAATGAATAGTCAATTTTTTCTTCCTTTTCTCTAAGACCTACCACTTCCTGCTCCTGCCAGAACAATGTTTTCCCTTTAACTTAACAGTTAAAAGACTAAATGACTATTTTACAACAGCTCTAGAGACCAACATGACTGAAGTGGCAGTGGGTATTTCCTCTCCCCCTTCAACATTTCTACCTACTGAAATCATATCCACATGACAAGTCCCATTCGCCTACTCTGTGGCACCATCCTTTAACCTCCCACAGTAATCTCACTGACCTCGGAATCCACAGCACTCAATGCCTGTATCACTCACCTAGAATTTAGCACTTTTGGCCTGTGATAATACATCTGTCCAGAAAGTGATAGCAACAGGAAAGTTAACAGTAAGACAAGGGTAGTAGTGTTTCCTTGGCAAAGCTAACTTCCAACGCCAGTTCCCTCTTCTCCTAACTAACTTTCCCACAGGTCCTCACAAGGAAGTACTTATTTTGATGAATTCAAACATGGACTCAGATCTGGACCTTACAGTTTCAGGCTGGCCCACTGTAAGGGTACCCATCTCTCAAACACCTATTAATCAAGTTCATACAAAGGGCAAGGGTATACAAAGCAAAGGGCAATTTACTGATTCACACCAAAGAATAGTATGCATTCTAGGTGGACTGGAATGCTTGAATTGATCTGATTGGCTGATCTTTTCCTCATGGGCTCAAGACTATTAAATATAGACTTAGAACAAAAACCAAACTAAAGTCTTATCTCTCCTTTAGTGCAAGACCCCTCTTCCCAGTCTGATCAAGGAATCATGCAGGTCAGTCTTAGTCAAGATCTGAATTTCCTTAGCTAGTTCCAGGGATTACTTCTATATTTCCAAGGATGTCAATCCCTTTTGTTCAGGTCTCCAAACTGCTTTATAACACAGTTGATTAAACTTAACCTAAATTACAATCACTTTCCAGCCCTTCCTTCCTGAGATTGCTCTCAGACATCTGATCAATGTTTAGGATGTTCTCAAAGTTTTAGGTAACACGCATATAGACAATTTCAATGTTTAGCTGCGTACATGGCTAATCATCCAATACATTTGGATTCTGTTGGTCTGAGAACAAACTTATTTCCTTCACTTAGAGACACAAGTATTGACAAAACAGAAAACATTTCTTCAATTATACGAAAGCACTTGAGGGCCTATGCCTTACAGGTTTCTATAAGTGTGATCGTATGAGGAAGGTCTGTTTGGCAGTGAAGGGGGGTGGGGGGGATTGTCCATTTAAAGTGATCCATGGTCGACTAGGTTCATCTCATCTCTTGATCTGAAACCTTGTTTAAAACCTGCTTTTTTAAAACCAAAGAGTTTGCAACAAACCTACAAAAACTCTGGGTTTTGAAGAACTAATCCAAAATGGCTGTGCTCTTATCCTGAGAATTTCTCTATATTATTATCTAGCAACGTTGAAGAATAAAAACAAGAAAACCATATGCCTGTTATCTTTCTCCTGTCTCTTGCAATTCCATATACAACTCAGCAGTCGATATGAGCTGCCCTTCTCACGATAGAGAGAATACAGCCATCCTTGAAGTATATTGAATCAAACTTAAACAGGCACATTTCTGCCTTTTGCACCACTGACTGTCAAATGAGCAATGTTCTGTAGAGGAGCAGGTGCGAGGAGAGATGGCTACTGCCAGATGGTGCTAAAAAAAGGCACAACTCTGACACACAGGAATCCTTCCATTAACCCATCCATGACCAAGGCCAAGTGGGGGAAAGATTAGTCCTGCTCTATCTTTTGGGTTGTCTTGAGTTTCAAATGCTGCTCCTGAGTCTCACATAACTTGGTTTGCCCTGATACAAATGGCAAGGCAAGCTAAGAGATTGGGAACTGTGGAAGGGAACCCCACGGTGTAAGATGCCTCCTCCACTCACACCCTATAGGTTGGTCCTGAGCATCTCACAACCTAGAGACAGGATGACTAGGTCCTGCTTCTTCTTCTCTGGCAGGATCTAGAAACTCTGAGTATGGCCCCCAAGTGCCCTGGCTCTACTAGATCCTTGCTTAAGAAGTGAGGAATGTTCTTTAACCTGCTAACCCACACATTCCTCCTCTAAATAAAGGGGTGGAAATTCAACCTACTTCACAGGACTGTTGGGCTTATCAAACGCGGTAACATGTGAAAACCTAAAATAAACCCCACCCACCCATTCTCTCTCTCTCTCTCTCTCTCTCTCTCTCTCTCTCTCTCTCTCTCACACACACACACACACACACACACACACACACACGCTAAAAAAGCATTTCAGGATACATTAGTTTTCTGTTTTGCAGGAGATAGTCTTGCATTCTATTATATCAGCTTCTTATAATTTACTAAGTTACTAGAGACTGTCTTTTCTGGAGAGTCCAGTCCTTCCCAAGAAAGATGACTTGGTCACAGCAACATATTATGAGGTGAAAGATTCTGGGAAGTGGCCAGCAAGAGAAAGACAACTGGGTTCCCAGCAGGAAATCCTGTGGTCCCTCAGTTAAGCAGTTTTACAGGCTCTTGGGCCTTGAGGAAAATACCAGTAACAACTCCTCCCTAAATTCTGATCGGGTGGGTCTCAGATCAACTCATCAGGTCGCCGATGAGCCCTTTGAGCCCTTTGCTTCCAAAGTCGCTAGGCAGGTCCCAGAACTCATGCTATGAAAACAGAAGTTTCTATTAACAGGCAGTACACAGAACCACACAAAGCCTTTTGTTTTAAAGACTAAGACACCCAGAGATTAATGTCCCTGCAAACTAGCTCTAAGGAACCCGCAGGAGAAAGCAGAAAAGGAATTTAAAATTTTGACTGACTGCCTAGCTCGCTAGGCACACAGTCTGAAATGTGTGCTTAATATCTGCATGATTTTCACAAAGGAGAAAAGCGACACTCAAGAGATACGCAATGATTCGCTCAAGGCAAAAACTCAGGGGAGGGCAAGGGGTCAAACCCAAGTCTCCTAGACCCCGGGTTCTTCCTCTTTCCCCAACTGCTAAGAAAAGCCTGGGCCGTAAGGCTGGCCAACATCCGGGAGGCCGGGGTGGAGAACCACGTGGGCCGGGCAGGGAGAGGCTCGGAGCCGTGACGCAGCTAGTCTTCCCGGCAGGGCCACGAGGTCCGGGGTTGCGGGTGCCGCCCAGCTCTACGTGCCCCGAGCTCACGCTGCTGTCCCGGAGGACCCTGAGGCCAGAGTCCAGGCTGGGTCCCGCCCGCAAGAGGGCGCGGCCGCCGCCGGTGCCAGAAAGTCGGTGCCCGGGACACTAGGGACACGCCTGGGGGCGGAGCGGCCACCAAACGACCTCGGGAGGGCCTCGCGCCTGGCTGCCGGCGCCCTTCCCCTCCGAGCCCGCCTAGTCAGCACCTTTCCCTCGGCAGGGCCCCACAGGGGGTCACGAGTCGGGCGCCGCCCGGTCAGCCCCGGCAGGAACTGCGCTCGGCGAACCCCCGACCCCGCGCGCGCCACGTCCCCGGCCCCGCCCTGCGCCGCGCGGGGAACCCCGCTGACGTCACCACACTTTTGCCGTCGCCTTCCCGCGCTCTCCAGAAAAGACGCGAGTGTGGTGATGTGTCCGCGGGGGCTGGTGCGGCTGCGCAGGAATCGGCGGCAACTGAGCGTCCTGCAGCGCCGCCTGGTGGAAGAAAAGCCACCAGACGTCCGGAAGTGGCGGCGCGGGCGAGAACGTGACTGATGTCATCTCGCGGAGCCGAGGGGGCGGCCGCCTCGTGACCGACCGTCTGCCGCGGCGCTCCGCGTCTTTTTCTTCCTCCTCTCCGTAGGTGTGCGGAAGGTTATAACCTTGCCATAGTTAGAGCTTATCAAGGTAAAATTGTTCACAATAGACAATTTGAAAAACAAATGGAAACGGTATGTAGAAAATGAATACCGGCAACCCCCCTTTCATTTACTTACAGTATTTATTTTATGTTAAAAGTGAGATCTTGCTGTATAGCTGTGATATTAAACAGAGAATTTAAGGAGGAGTAAAAAACACCATTAGAGAGAGAAGGCTAGTGGGGAACACTGAAGGGGAAAACAGAAATGTAAACCGTAGGCGAAAGGGTAATAGCTAGTATTTAATGATCTTTTCACACATGGTATCTTACTGTGCACATCATCCAGATGAGGAAACTGGGTCTCAGGAGGGTTAAAATAGCTTGCCCAAGGTCACAACGTTAGCAATTAGGTGGCAGCGTGGACTTAAATGACTGGGAATTGCTGGGCGTTATCGTAAGGCTACAGGGTAGATGACATCTGGTACCTTGAGAGAAGCAGGTGGCAGGCCTACGGGCCTTTGCTTAGGTGGGTGGTTCTTGGAGTCAGATTTTCTGAAGGTCTCCAAGTGCCCTCAGTCCTATAAATACTAGCAAGCTGTTGAGATGGCAGCAGGGTTTTTTCTTTTTTAATAGTTCTTGTGGAGGCAGGGACACTAGGTGGAATAACAGCAAGTTGTTTTCATAATGCCCACAAATTTAGGGGACCAGTTATGTTGCTGGGAGGAGCTAGGTGGCATCCCATTCAGACTTGTTAACATACTGGGGATGGTCAGTCTGTGCAGTAGACAGGAGGCAGTGTGGACATGGAGGGTTATGAGATGTTCAGAGTACAAATGATGGCTGCAGAGTAGAATGGCTACAGCTGAGCTGCCCTTAGAGATGGGAGAGTCCAGTGACTGCCGAAGGTGTGCAGAGCACTTGGAAATTATCCATACAAGCTAACCCTTCAAGCACACAGGATATACAACTGTTAATTTGCTTCCTCATCCCCCTCTTGTAAAGGCTTCCTTTTACCAAAAATGC
>RJWH01005980.1:31646-55333 GCA_004363575.1 Solenodon paradoxus | reverse complement strand
CCAGAGAAAACAGGACCCCCAGGCTCTCCAAACCTGGGCTTGAGGGGAGAGCCAGTGGGCTGGGGAGAGCTACCTGACCACTGGCTAGTTACTCTGTGTCAGCTCTGAGCCCTGGGAAATTTGGTGGAGCCTTCCCTCTCCCAGCCCAAGCAGGCAGCACCCTCCCATGAGGTCAGCACTGTCTGCTGGGAAGTGCTTGGCTGGGAGAGGGAGCCCTGGGGACAGGTCCCTGCTCTGCAGCCAGGGAGTCTCCCTACCATGGGCCTGTACGGCAGCCAGAGCACACACAACTAGGGATCTTTGCACAGACATATCTTGGCTTGTGTCCTGCTGGGGATGGTTATGACAGACGAGGTTCTGGGCGTCACATGACCTGACTCAAATCCCAGCACTACGATTGATAAGCTGTGTGTCTTGCAAGAAATAGCTTCGCCTGTCTGAACCTCGGTTCCCTCCTCTGCGGAACAGGGGTGAAACCGAGCGGGCTCTTTGGGGCGTTTTGAGGGTTTGACCAGTTAATGCAGAAACTTAGCCACCCAAGGCAGTGCGGAGAAAGCAGGAAACTGGTGTTGGCTGAGGTTATCGCTGTGATTACTCCTTGAACCATGAGTCTGTGCCAGCATCTATCTCATTCAGGTTGAGCCTTCAGCTTACAGCCCGGGTCACTGTGCTGTGTGACCAGGACTGTCCTGCCGCAGGGCTCCCCAACGTGTCCACAGAAGTGCAGTGTCAGTGTGTCACGAGCATGCATACTGCACTGTCCCCTGGGGACATGAGAAGCAGCTTCATGAGCACCCCCTGCCCCTTGGTTTCTAGTGCCCCCATCAGTCCTGGGCCGTGGCTCCTCTTCAGTGGGTGGGCTCCCTGACTGGGACCTCCTGGGGCTGCTTGATGAGACTCTGCTGCGGGGTCCCTGAGGAAATATGGTCCAGAGTCCAGCCATCCCTTCCCGTTGTCGCCTGCATCTGTGAAATGGAAAGTAAGACCCCTGTTGACTACCACCCAGAGGACCACCAGAGGGGACGTGAAGGTGGTAAGAATGAAAGATGAGAGCCCTGCAGGCTTAGAATCAGGCACTGCTTTTCGGTGAAAGCCCGGAGAGGCACAGTGACTTCTCCGTCCCACAGCAGTTAGGGCTGGTTCATGGCTGCAAAGTAGGTTCCTCTGAGGGCTCTCAAGGGCTGAGCAGAAAGAAGAGCTTAGAAATGTTATGGGAATGAGGGTCAAACAGCCATAGGGTGGGTTCATGGAGGCCTTGAAATCTGTATATGACCCAACCGGCTGCAGGGTGCCCTGGAGGACTTGAGCACTTAGGGGAAGCCGGGGAGGCCCCCATGTGACCCTCTCCCTGGTGGGATTCCTCTCAGCTCCCCACAGGTTGACAAAGGCATTATTAAGAGAAGTAGTGACGATCTGAGGCAATGCCCAGTTTTTTAAGGCCCCTGCTTGCAGAGCCAGACCCCAGGAGTTGGTGAAGATGAGAGGGACCCATGGACCTGTCCTGTCAAGGGAGTGGCTGTGCTGGCTAGAAGCCATGGCAGCCTGGGGACCACAGTGTCCAGGTCCATCCTGGTCCACAGCCCAAACTCTAGCCCAAACCATCGGTTTGACAGAGTCCTTCCTGCTGTGCCCCTTTCCTCACCGCTCCCTGAGGAAGGGAGGGCTGGGTGTGGCTGCCATTAGGGGACATTGGGTTGGGATCAGACATCACAAAGGCCAGGTATAGGCCCAGTCTCCCTACAGCAGGTCTGGGCTGGGCCTGGAGATGTCATTGAGCCACACTCCTCCTTGGAGACCAGGCACCAGCTCCCCTCCCCTTGGATGGCCCCGAACTGCAAACTCTGGGCTCTCAGGGACCAATTACTTACAGTGCAGTGACTTCCTCTAACTGGGCTTGGAAAGGGCAGGGAGGTGGCAGAGACAGCAGGCACCTGTCAGCCATCATCTGCAGGTCTGGGGTGTAGATGAGGCAGAAAGGGGGCCGCCTTCTCAGCCACCATGGCCCCTTGTCCAAGGCAGCGGCAGGGATCCTGGGCAGCGCCTCTCCTCCCACCCTCCCTCAGGGCTTCCCGCATATTAATCTGTCAAACTAGGGGTGTAGCAGGGAGTAAAAGTCACAGACTGGAAACACAGACACGTGTCTGTTATTTCAGGTGTGTATGGTGATCAGGGAGGCAGACTGACCCTCACAAGCTAAGCAGGCCCCCAGCCACTTCTGCTGCCAGCTCTCCTTCTCTCTCCTTTGGGGCAGCCAGTCGGAGGTCTTGGGAGAGTGAGTGATGCCATAGCCACAGGCAGTGCCGGCGTCCGGCAGGCACAAAGGACTCCCTCAGAGAGGCGGCGCTCTGGGCTCGGTGCTGGGGTGCAGCAGGGCAGCTCACGTGGGGGCCCGGAGCCTCACACAGTGAGTCTCTGTCCCCAGGGCCATGTTCCCAGGGCAGGCTCCCCAGCAGAAATGCTCTCTGTGCCTCACACTCTCTCAGGGTTGGTCTGGTGGTAGATGTAGTAGGTTTGGCGGAGGCACGGTCTTGCTCATGCTTTCCAGAACCTTCCCTGAGGGGGACATGGTTAGAGCATGCTCTCAGTTCTCATCCTCCACCTCCCCTTCGCACCTTTCCTCCTCTGTCATTCTCTGCTTAGCTGGTTGGTTACTTTATTCATAGAATGCTGTTCAGGGCCAGAGGGTCATCTTGGATCTGTCAGACTTTGTTTGGAACCAACCAGAGCTTGGACTCAAACTGAGAACTCTGAACCTGGACCCCAGGGTGGCACCCAGGAGGCAGGTGTGGAGGATGGTTGGACTTTTAAAAGTCATGGTCCTTTTTGGTAAGCATACAATCTCACATCATCTTTCAGTGTTATCTGGAAATAAAAATGAGTTCCATCCTGTGACTACATGTAAATGAGAGCCTTGGGGCTCAGCTGTGACCCAGCTGTGATGGGGACTTCCTGCCCTCCCCACTGGGGACATCACCGCGGGGATACCTGCACCCGGGTGGGCACCTCCGACAGGCATGCTCCAGGCTCCTGTATCCTCCTCCTTGTGGGCAAGGGGAACTGCAGGAGGCCAGCCCTTCATGTCACACTGTCCTTGGCCTGGTCAGCCTGCTAGACTCTGGGGGCTGGCCGGTGCCTCTTCAAGTGCGAACTCTCCTCTGTGGGTCAGACCTCATCATTTACAGTTTAGGTGGGTACAAGGATGTCTATCACCCTCGACATCTTGATATTTTTCTGAGACTTTTTGGTTCTGGGAGCAGCAGGTGATTTAGAAGCCCAAAGAAGTATAAGGTTAAATCCTAGAGGTTCAGGTGAACATACTGTCAAGTTCAGGTCTATAGTCTGAGTTTGCAAACATGGTAGGGAGGGAGAATTGCCTGTGACTCCGGTTGCAATGCAGACTCCAGGCACAGCCTGGTGACTCCAGTATTAAGCTCACACCTGGGGAGCAGTCTGCATGCGACCCAAGGACTTGGGTTCACGGCCCATGGCCGAGGGTGGGGGTGGGGGTAACAACTACTCTGAACAACTAAGCAACTAAAATATTTCTTCTTCCTCTCTTCCTTCCACCTGCTGCCTGCCTGCCTTCATTCCTCCTGCCCTCCTTCCTCTTTAAAAAAAAATGCAGACTTCCATACGCTTCCTACCCCACTGAAATAGAAGTAGAGTGGGGTGTGTGTGTGTGTGTGTGTGTGTGTGTGTGTGTGTGTGTGTGTGTACACAGGGTTCGTTCAGCGCAGCCATCACCTCTACTAAGCACAGCCCCTTGGGCCTTTGTGGGCACCCACACAAGGCTGGCATAACCCACAGTCATAACCACAACCCACAGGACCGCAGAAGCTCACACATCACTATTGAAACCCAGTTTGGGGATTTCTTTATAAAAACAGGAGGAATGACAAAGGAAGGGGTGGTGAGCCCTCAGGGCCCCAGGGAGGCCGGAGGGGGAATTCTGAGGAGGACCTGGCTGCTGCCTCTCATTATGTTCTTGTGAGCTCTGTGATGGTTTGTTGACTGAGTGAATGAAGGACCGAATGGGGCCAGATTCCCAGTGTGGGGGCTCCAGCTGGCGGCCTTTACCACTCTACCCACGTGAGAGGTGGACCCCGAGCCAACTCCCACCCGCCGGGGGTTGGTGTGGTGGCAGGCACACCAGCAGAGGCCTGGCTGTGAGTCTCCTTCCCACCCAGTTTCCCCTGGTCAAGTTCGCTGTGAAGAGAGGTGAGACGGTTGGCCCGCCCTGGGAACCCCACGGGAACCCAATTATTTACTGGAAATAGTGAGGGATGAATTCTTGGCGGTGTCAGTCCATGCAAATCAGAGACATGGCTGAGCTCAAGTCTGGATTTGATCAGTTCCAACGCACAGGAGGCTCGTTAAATCTGAGCTGAAGAGGCCTCCTTTCTGGAACCCCTGTCTAGCTCTCCCCATCCTACCCCAGGGCTGGAAGGCCTCTTGGAGAGCACTGAAAGCAACCCACCCATTTTATAGATGAGGAGATGGAGGTCTGGAGGAGCATCAACAAGGCCACTGCGGGGGCTGTGGGTCTGGGAGGGCCCAGCCAGGTGAGGGGCACTGACACTCAGACATTCCCCAAGCTGAGCAGGTTAGGTCAGAGACGTGAGCCTGGGGCTCAGGAGCCCCTCTCTGTTCCCGATTTTCCAGCTTCCTTCCTCATTCAACCTGGATACATCTACTAAGTTTCCCTAGAAAAGCCCTCTCCCAGACCAGCAGGTGCTGTTTGCTAAATCAAAATCTGGTGCCCTGCAGCCTAACCATTAGACACCCCTCAGCTCCACTTTCCTGCAACCCAGGCCACCCATTGTGGTCGTGGGAGTCAGTCCCCCTGGCCCAGCAGCCGGCGTCACTCTCAAGACACGTTGATTGGCTGAAGTTCCAGTGACTGGAGCCTGGGCTGGCAGGCTCCATGCAGGGATGGCTGTGCCCACCGGGGTCCTGCTGGGAAACACACGTCTGTTCATACAGGTCCTAGGGCCTCTGCTGGCATTCGAAGCCCCCGGCCTCGGCCCCCATGGCTACCTTGCTCACAAGCTCACAGCCTCTGTCACCTCAGCCCCTTGTTTAACTCAACCACCTCTCCCGCTGCAAAGCCCTCCAAGTCAAGAGTCAAGTTCACGGCTGCTGGTCTAGTTCACCATGACTTTATCCCCCACCACATCACAAAGTGTGGTGGGTGCCATTGTGATGGTCCCCATATTACAGATGGAGCCACTAAGTCTTGGAGAGGCAAAATCATTGGCTATCATTGATTAGCAGAGATCAGATCTGTTTGCTCACACTCTGTGGGGCTTGGCCAAGAGGATTCTAGAGGCTTTGAAAGTCCTGGAGTCAGGGGAATGAAAAGAACCTGGGAGGTGATTTAACCCAAACTTCAGAGGAATTCTCAACTCAGGGGTCACTAACACTCAGAATCTGAGAACAGAGAAATGCCTGCAAGGACTCTTGGTTGTCACTGTGCCTGCCCACTGCACTCTCCAGCAGCCCAGCTCTTGCTGGAGGACCCCCAGGTGGGAGATCTTTCCCTCCCATTTGTTGTAGCCCCTGCCTTTGTGGGACAGCTCTGACTGCAGCCCCTTAGAGCCTGGAGACAGCAGCGAGGCCCTCGGGTCATCCTTCCAGACTGGGAGACAGGGCAAGTGGGGGTGAGGGCCGACCTTGGGCTGACGGGGAAAGATCTAGCTCACTAAGGAGGGCCAGCACGAAGTTCTGCCCCACCTGCCACCACTGTGTGGCCCCTGCGATATCCCTGCCTTTCAGCCCCATTACCCCATCTGGAAACGGGAGAGGGCAGCTGAGGGGCTGACAGGCTTCTGGCTCATTCTCTACGGCCACCATGAGGGGCTGTGGGAACCTCAGGTGACTTTTGGCTGCCCTCGTCTCCCCAGGGGTCGCTGCACCAGCAGCTCCTTCCAAGTTCTGATTAACAGCTGGGGTGCACCTGGTGGGCAGATGGCGGTAGCTCCCTATCACCCCTCCTGGATCCTGTGTGTGCGCATCTCTGCGTGTGTGCAGAGGCATGTGGGACTGTGTATTGATATACGTGCACATACGTGTGAGGGTGCACTGGACAGTGGGGGAAGTACCAAGTAGGGGTCCACAGAGGAGACTGGCTTTGCTGGGCTCACTGCCGGCCCCTGGCAAGTCCCTGCAGGGTCTGCGGCCCTGTGGCCCAGAGCAGTGCTTTTCAGATCCCGACCACAACTGGCTGTGAGACAGGGGATGTGACCCGATGTGTCCCTCCCCTGGGCTGGAGGTCAGCCAAAAGCCAACTCTCCAGCAGCCTGCTTGTGGGGGAGGAGATGTCTCGAAGGCCTCTAGCTACGAGCAAAGGGAGGCTGGTGGCAGGGGTGGGCAGATGAGGTGCCTGGGACTGGCCCTCAGTCACACTACCTCCCAGAGTCTGGTTTGAGGTTCAGGGACAGGGGCGTCAGCCCTCCCAGGGAGTCAGCACAAACCATCTCAGTGACCCTGGGAGGTAGGTGTTGAAGTCCATACTCCACAGAAGAAGAATCCAGGAACCAGGGAACGCAGCAGGGCCCCTGGTGCAGCTGACTCCTAATCCAGCATCTGCCCCACCGGGCACAGCTGGCAGGAGCTGGCCCAGGCCTGCATGATTGGGGTGGGGCAGGGGACTGCTCCTAGGCCCACAGTGCAGGTGAGGGAGGGGTACAGGCCTCTGTTGCCCCGCAAGCCGGCACCACCACCTCTGGGTGGAGTTTGACATTTCCTCACAGACTCAGGCTGGGAGGTCAGGCTGAAGGAGGGGATCTGGGAACAATTTGATAATTAGGCACGAGGTCTTGACAAGCAGCCTCTGTGGGGTCCATTAGAGGGCCCTGGGGAGGCCTGTGGTGAGGCTGGCCACTTGCCAACCCCCACTCTCACCGGTCCCCCTCTGCTCTCCTGCCCACACCCTACCATTCCCCATTGTTCCTTTGACTAAGCCCCCCACAGGCCCCTGCCAGGACCCCCCAAGCTCCTGCTCCCCCCACTATGCCCACAGCTCTAGTTGAACAAAGGGAGAGCCCCTCAATCTCTCTTCATCTTCAATCACCTTGGAAGGACTCCTCCACAGCCCTGCACGGCTGCCCCCACCCACCAGAGGGAAAATAGCCCCAGAGAGTACGACACTGTATCCAAGGCCACACACCGAGGCAGTGAAGAGCCAGAGAGGGCAAAGGCAGCCCCTCTACTGCACCACTGTGGCAGGGGCAGAGCCCCACAGGCTAGAACAGCCAGGGCTCCCAGAGTGGGGAAGCCCACCCTCCTTCTCTGAGCTCCTGAGAGATGCAGAGATGGGGCCTCTGGCCCTTGCTGAGAAAGGCCAGGCACCTGAAGAAACTTGTGCTGGAGACCTCTGGTTAGGACAGGAGAGACCAGAAGGAAGAGGCAGAGGTTGAGAGTCAGCCTCTTGTCCTCAACTCTGGATTCAGATGGGGGCAGACACCACTCCCACCCCAGAACTCTGGAATCCTGGGCGAGCCCAGACTGGAGACTAGAGCAGGCACCTACCTTGACCTCTCTTCCTGGGTTACTCCCATCCTCGCCCCAGCATCCAGGGAGGGCTTCCTCATCTCAGTGCCTTGCCCTGCCGCTGGCGATGGCCACAGGGACTTTAGTAGGGAGTGGAGTGGGGCTCTCAGGGGCCTGCATAGAATGAGAGCACTGAATGATCAGTGGTCATCTTTGCTAAGTCCTGTGCTGAACAAATACGTGTCTAGGTACCTACCCTAAAGGTCCTAACAAGTGTCTCATCCCTAAGCCAAGACTCAGAGAAGTTTTGAGAGCTTCCCAGAAGGTCACATAATAGATGGCAGAGCAGACAGTCAGCAGGTCAGCAGAAGCCACGATCCCTTTCTCCCAGGCCCCATGCTGTTGCCCTACATCTGGTGTGACCTGTGCCCAGTGACAGCCAGCCCGTAAACGAACAGGTGTGTTCAGGTGCCTGAAGACAAGAAGGGTAGGTGGTTTGACTGAGAAGACTGAGTAGACAGGTAATGGTGGAAGAAAGGGCATGCCTGGCAGATGGATGGCCTGAAGCAACGTTTGAAGCCTACTCGTCCAAGTTAAAGTGGAAAACTTTAATGTCAGGGCAGAGAGTGGGGGTAGGTTGGCCAAGCCCATGGCCAAGGCCTTGAATGCAGGCAGAGAGGTGGGTTTTACTTGCAACTAGTGATCCTTGAGGCCAGGAAGCCTTGCTCATGATTCTGCCCGATCCCAGCTCCCCCAAGTCTCCCAGTTTGTCTGACATGGCTGATTCTCCTCCAGGGGGCCCTGGGGAGCCATAAGGCTTTTCCCCGAAAGCCCCCACCTCACCTGAGGGCTGAAAACCATTTCATGTTTCCTGTGCTGGCAATGCACCAGTGGGCTGGGGGGTGGAGGGCAGTCGGGACTGAGTGGAGTCTGTCTTCCCTTTCTCTGCCACCTCTGCCCATGCTCCTGGTACAGCCAGGGGCTTTCAGCACGATTGGGCAGGGAGGGGGTGACCCGGGCGAGGAGGCCCCCAGCTGGGCCTGCCTCCCCTCCCAGAGCTTCTGACGGGCCATGCCCTCCAGTGCGTGGCCCAGGTCTCTCCAGTTCTTCCGGCAGCAAACCATGAGTGTTCCCAACCCTTCATCTGGTAGCCAGATCCTCTGGCCCCGTGGGGTCCTGCCCTTTCTCCTGAATCCCCTCCCTGCTCCAGGGCAAACACAACTCCCCTGGTGCTCTGGGCCCGGCATTCGGAGCCCTGGGCTGGGTGGCCAGCATCCAGAGCCAAGAACCACAAGCTCGGCTGGAGTTCGGGGGTCTGGGAACAGCTCACCCACAGAGGCAATGTTGAATCTGTCCATGCCCCCCTCGTCGGGGTGTCAGAGTGATTTATGGCAGATGCTGAGAGGAGAGGTCGGGAAACAAGAAAGCTCAAGGCCTGTCCCTGCCCTCGCCACCAGTGGCCATCCTGCCACAGATTCAGGAGAAAGAGGGAGGGTCTCACTGCTGTGCGGCCTCCAGCAGACCCCTTCCCTCTCTGGGCCTCAGGTGCCTCTGAACGGATCCGAAAACCAGCCAAAGCACAAGGTTGCAGAAGGAGCAAGTGAGAGGTTGAGCGTCAAGTTCTCAGCTCAGAACCCAGCACAGGTCACGTTCCCCCAGGCTCCCCCTGTCTGACCTGACCCCACTAACCGCATCCCTGACCTCCTCGCCTGGCTCACTCCACTCCAGCCCCACCAGGCCTGGGGCTCCCCGGCCCAGAACACGCCCCACCATAATCGTGTGACTGACTCCCTCACAGTCACCATCAGTGTGAGGTCTTTATGGAAAGCTGAAAAAAAACAGAATCCGTCTTCACCTTCAGCAGTCCCCTCTCCTCCTTGCCCTATCTGCTGCAGACAGTTATATAAATGTTCTTTAATATCTGCTACCACCTGCTTAAAAAATAATCCAGGTTTATTTGTTTAGTGTCATTCTCTGTAGCATGTCAGCCCCACGAGAGCAGAGGACGTGTCTCCTGGAGAATCCCTGGAGTAATGCCTGGAAAAGAAAGGAGATGCTAACAGATGAGAAGGGATGGGGAGGAGAGCGATTCAACTTGGGAAAGAGGAGGGGGTTGGAGACACCAGGAAATCATCCTGGAGGAGGTCGCACCCAGTGGACCTGGCATGAGGGTTTGGCACTTTCTAGATGGCAGGGAAAGACACTGCAGTCTGCAGTACAGGCAAACATCAGGGCACCTGAACATGGTGGCGCGAGGAGGTACAGGGCAGGTGCGGCCGGGTAGTAGAGAGCAGCCGGCAGGACTGAAAGGTAAGTGGAAGCCCACATGATTGTCTAGAGACTAGGACTCGTTTAACAAAGTATGCAATAGAAATATACGTTTATTAATGTTTATTGAGGTCACTTCGATTTACACCATAACATCAGCTCATATGTGTAGGTTTTCCCCAACCCTCAAATATATGACAACATGCCACACCCAACATCAAGTTACCAAAAATGTCCATTGGCCCCCTTTACTGCTTCATCCCACCCTTCACCCCTTACCCGCTCTGGTGACCTCAGTTCTATCATCAATGTCAAAGGACTGGTTTTGGTTTTCGTCTGTTCATTTGCTGATTCTTTATTTTCCACCCATGAGTGAGGTCCTCTGGTATTTGTCTTTCTCCTTCTGACTTTGCAGGTGAAATCTTAAGAACCCCCTCTTAGAATAGGGAGTAAACTTGTCAGCGCATAGTAGCCCATATAATGACTGTGATCAAGAGGAACTTCAGTGCTGACCTTCCTGTTACCCACAGTAATAAAGAGAACGATGAGGCTTTGAATACTTCGTATTGACTGAGCAAAGAAAGCACATCGGCTTGGGGAGAGGTTTGTTAGGGTATTTACCACATGTTGGATGGAGGAGTCCTGAGAATCAGGGGTGTCATTTCAGTGACATTTAGGGAAAGGAGGCTCAGAGGAGAAGAATTCACCCAGCTAGTAAGGACAGCTGTTTCTCCAAGCACTATTTTTTTTTTAAAGGAAAGGTGCAGGCAGGCAGAGAGAGGAGGAGGACGATTTGATTTTTCACTGGTTTGTTCGTCTTGGTTGCTTCCCCGGTCCCAGGATATGAACCAGGATCCTTAGAATGTATGTGAACTGTGTTGGCTGAAGGCAGCAAACCCCGCGATTCCTCCAGGTGCTCCTCTCCAGGCTTCGTTCACTTAACAGCTGGCTTCATAAACTTCGGTGACTTGTAGAAGTGAAGCCCAAATCTGCAGCCGGGCCGTTCATTTTTGCGAGCAGAAGGATGACAAGAATCTTGTCTACCTTCTGCCTCAGAAGGTGACATTGAGGTCATAGCAAGGAGCCCTTCCCAGAATGTTCTCTGCTCCCTCCCATCCGTGGGCCGTCTGGATGAGCAGAGTTGATGGATGAGAGTGTGGAGGGAGTCAGACCTGAAGGGAAAGAATCAGGAGACCAGACCGGGGAGGGTGGGGGAGCCTGGTTGCTTGAGGAGGGGTCTGTAATTCTGGGGAAGGGCTGACTCAGGAATCCAACAGGGAGACCCCAGCCTGGTGCAGGATGGGCTCCCAGACCCTTCAAGTCACACCAGGGAGGAAGAACCTCTTGGTGGACAGCAGGAAGGACTGGCCAGAACTCCCAGAATGTTGTGGAGAGGAAAGGGGAGCCATGGCTAGGAGGTTCTCCTCTGTCCCCAGTACCCTGGCACAGAGCAGGTAGGAAGACATTTGCTGGGGAAAGACTGACATTGCTGGGCATCTGCAGCCTGCGTCGGTGCGGGTCGGTGTGGGTCTGCCTGGCACAACAGCCTGAGGCTTGTCTGTGAACAGCCAGCCCGTGCAACCTGCTGGAGCTTTGTTTGACTTAGACAGAGCATCTGTCATTGTCTGCCACCACAGAGGGCTATTGATAAATAACAAAAACAAAAACAACACACCCACCAGGTATGCTGTGTGGGTGCACCTGGCCCTGGCCATGTGAAAGGAGAGGAGATGGAGGAGCCAGAGGAGGAGGAATTTGGTCATCGCCAAGGACTCTCACCAAAACTCCCTGCTCCGGAGAGCTCAGAGAGGCTTGTTGGGACCTGGGTCCCCAACTCACTCCTCCCAGGCAGCCCAGTGAAGGGTGACCTGAATCCTCAGCAAGTTCAGCTGGCAGCTGGAGCCTCTTTTTCCATTTCAACTTCCCCTCCTACAAAATGGGCCGTGGGCGAGGGGGCCAGTAGGTGGCACCAGGATGTGCAGGGACCAGGAAAGGTGCTCCTTGGGGGTGGGGCGGAGCAGCAAATGGTCAGGATCAGAGGCCTGGAGGGAAGGTTGCTGCCGCCTTCACCCAGGATCTAGAGACCCAGGGCCACTGAACTCAAGGGCTGTCTCTGCCACGCCCCCGTCTCCCACCCCCCACCCGTCACACACGTGGAGACAGAGGCCAAGGGGCAGGAACCTGCTCAGGACCCTCACTGAGGCAGGGGTGTACAGGCAGCCCGGGGCCTGTCCCCAGAGATGATGGAAGCAGGCCAGGCAGTTCCTCTCCTGGTAACCACACCTCCCTGTTCCTCTTTCCATCTCAGTGTCCACTCAGGCCTCCCCTGGGACCGGCCTTGTGCGATCATTAAAAGAGACCTGCTGGAGGAGGCAGATGTCCACACAAGCAGGGTGACTAGCGTTGTCCCAGCGGGAGCCCAGGCGATCAGGGCACAAAGTGGGACCCTCTGCCTGGAGAAGTCAGAGTGGTCTCCCCAGAGACCAAGAACGCAGAGCTCAGGAAGGTGGGCAGGAGTGAGGGTTTGTGTAGAAAGGAGCCGAGTAGGGGTCAGAGGCCACCTCAGAGGGCCCCCCATGCCAGGTCGGGGAGCTAGGATTTTTCATCTGCCAATGGGGAGCCATAGAGGCGTTCATCAGGAGGTAATGGGGTCTGGGTATTCGCTAGAGCAGTGGTTCTCAGTCTCTAGCACCTCAACTGTTCCTGGCTGGGGACCTGGTAACAGACAGACTGCTGGGCTCCAGCCCCAGTGTCATCTGGGTGGGCCCTGAGAATCTGCATTTCTCACGTCAGCGTGGGGAGTGATGGGCTTCCCCTTTGCGGAAACAGGGACCCAGAGGGGTCAGAACTGGGAGTGGGCTGAAGATGGGAGGGTAACCCTGCTGCTCCCAGAGAAGCTGTGGGCCCTGGGCAACTCTGCAGCCAGGCTCCAGGCCGGGTGCAGGGACCTGGCTGGAGAGGAAAAAATCTGGGGTCAGCTGACCCTGGCTCAACCTGGGAGGAGCCCTCCGTTGTAGGCGTGGCTGACCTGAGTCTCTGGGTACCCCCGGGTACCCTCATCTCTGACAACCACTGCTCAGGGGACCAGTGCTGTAACCAGGTCTCTGCAGTTAGACTCAGACCCGAGTCTGGCCGTACTGCTGCCTGTGACCCTGACAAGCACACCTCCCTGAGCCCAGGTTTACAACTTATGGGGATACTAGTGCCTGCCTCCCAGAGCTGTCGTCAGATGCTAGCGGACACGATAGACCTGTGCACACCCCTGAGTGTTGTTGCTGCTACTCCAGGGAAGGGGAGCTCAGCAGTAAGACATGTCACCCCAGAGGATAATGAACAGTGACATTTCAGGCACCATAACAGGTGTGTGCAAAAGCAGCTTGAGATGAGGGCCTAGGACATGGGGCTGGGGATCACGCCCCTCTGTGATGTGGCTCCTGGCACCAGGCCTGGGGGTGGGCCCTTGGGCTGGGATCTAAGCCCTGCTCCCTTCTGCCCAGACTAAATATTTGGGCTTCTTCCCCAGCCTGGTGGGCCCCAGGACCCCTCTGGTGTGGCTGCTCTGGCTTCTGGGACTAGGGGGAGGGGGAAGACCCTGCTCTGGGGACAAGATGGGTAGGGTGGGAGAGACTGATCACCACAGGCCCTGCTTAGCCCAGGCCTGAAGCCCACCAGTATCTCAAATGCCAGAGCATAGCCTGGAAATCTGCCCTAACACAGTGGTTCCTGGGGCAGCCCTGACCCTCTGGGCCTCAGTTTCCTCATCTGTAGAGTGGGGGCAGGGGCCCGGGCTGGACATGCTGACTGCCAAGGCCCCTCCTGGTTCTCGAGTGACCATGTCTCCCCTACCTGGTGCCTGCTCCAGGGCCAGCCCTCACTGAACTTTGGCAAACGGAACATGCAAAGCAGTGGGACAGTGGGGTGGGCCCAGTGACAACAGAGATGGCATCTTTACTAAGGATGGGAGGAATTTTTCGGAGGAGCGTCAGTCTTTATATAAAATACCTCCAAATGCCATTCATATTCTCCCTCTTCCTGAAATAATAAAAACTGCCCATTTCTAAGCATATGCTCTGTGCCCAGCATGATGGCTGGGGCTGGGCAGGAGGCCAGGCCTCCAGCTCCCCAGGGTGTGGGGAGCCCATGGACACAGCCTGATGAGGCCAGCTTTGAGGGTGGAGTTAAGTCTGCAGAGCCCAGGCATGGAATCTCAGCACCATGCTCTTTATGGTGAGTATTTATACTCACCGTGACTCTGCCATGGGCCATCCTGGGCTCTTGAGCTCACCTCTCAGAGAGGGAAGTGTGATTGCACCCATTTTACAGATGATGAACATGAGTCAGGCAATGTGATGCATGTCACCCAGGAGTGAAGAGGTGGGTCTGAGCCCTGGCCTCACTCTAAAAGCCTGACTTTTTAAATGGGATCGTACCAATTTTTTTTTTTTTTCCAGTTTCCTGACCGTCCTGTCATTTTAATATAAATGAAAGTTTTGTCCTGTTTTTAAAATAAACCAGAGCTGCCTTTAATGCGGGGCAAAAGGGGCAGTCGAGTTGCCCCAGGCCCAGTCTGTTGAGGGGGCCCCAAAGCAGCTGCTGCTCCCTTTGTCTGGTGCTAAAGACAGCGCTTCTCAAGCTGATTGCAGCTGACTGCAGCCACTGCTGCTTTTCCTGCCCCTACTTCCCGCCCCCCCCCCCCCCCCCCCCCCCCCCCCCCCCCCCCCCCCCCCCCCCCCCCCCCCCCCCCCCCCCCCCTCACCCCCGCCGTGAGAAAACTGGAGCTGGGAGGGAAGAGAATTCCCCCAACCTTGTTTTTCTTCAAAGGGAGCAGAACACCTTAGCATGGTGGAGCTGCAGGTAAGTACCATGGAGGTTACCTCTGGCACTGTGGGAGTTATTGGGCATTTCTGGCACTGGGATGGTTAAAACTGCTTGTGTTTTAGGCAGGACATTTAGAGCAGAGTTTATAGGGGTGCCAGATTTGTGTTTCACCTAAGGTGCCCAAATTCCTTGCACCAGCCCTGGCTGTTTGTGTGAAGTCCCACTAGACCACACATCATTACTATGTGATCACTGATCAGCATCACATAGTACTTACTTGTTACTGGCCTGGCTGCTCGGCAACTGCTCGAATTGCTCTGCCTCCTCTCCTCCCCTTAGTTTCCAGTGCAACACCCTGTTCATTTTTTTTGTCATCCCAATGTCCCATTTTTATCTTAAGGAAATATGGTCAGTCTACCCTAGAGTCACCTCCAAGTAAGTCATTCCTCCAGAGAAGAGGCTCTGTGAGTGACTCCCTGGCTGAGTGAAAGATGATGCCTGCCTGCTGTGAGCAAATCACCACAGCAGAGGCTCAGTCTGTCTCCATTGGAGAGTGAGTCTGATTCTAAAATGTCATCTTGCTGGCCTCTGTGGGGGGCTGGTTCTGCCTCAAGCAACCAGGAACCCGTAGAAGCCAAGTGCTGGGGCCAAGAGGTAGGGCACCGAGCTCTGCTAATTCTGCCTCAAACTCTCCATGTGTCCTGGTGCTCAGAGGGCCCATACACGGACACTCACACTGGGGGTGCCCCATGGACACTCACACTGGAGTGAAATGGGAGCACACAGCAGGTGCACAGGAAATTCAAGCAGGAGTCATCTGGGGCACAAAAGCCCTTAGTACAAGCTGAGCATTGCCTGCTGAAGTCAGGGCTGTCAGAACCATAACGAGCAACTTTCTCCTCTCAGGTTTCTCATCCATAAACTGGGGTGCACTTGAGGAGGATAGGAGCCTACCTGCCTCTCTGGGTGCCCACTGGTCACCAGGTGGGCAGCATTCTCTTAAAGACACGCAATACCCATGTGCCAGGAAGTGACACCCCCAGATCCTGGGCCTGAACCACAGCCTCAGACCTACAACCCCTCTGGTATGGGCCTTGTTCTGTCAGATTTTTTTTTTTTTTTAAGCCATAGAATGAATAGAAGGCAATGTACTAGAATAACATTTTTTTTTTTTAAAGGAAAGGTGCAGGCAGGAATGAAGGCAAGTAGACAGTTGGGAGGAGAGAGGAGGAAGAAGCATTTTATTTAGTTATTCATCTTGATTGTTCCTCGTGACTCCAGGAACAGAACCCAGGCCCTTGGGATGTATGTGAACTGTACCCTGTCAGAGGTAGCAGACACAACCACTACTCCACCAGGATGTCCACCCATCAGATCTTATGTTCTGGTGTCTGGGCCAGTCTTGAGTTAAGTCTGGGGAGATGGCAGGGACAAATGGCATCCCCAGGAGCCCCAGGGTCGCCTGAGATACCCATGGGGGCACTATTTGGAGCAGGGATGAGGGGGTGGGGGGAGTCCCCCCCAGAGCTCAGCAGCTTTCTGGGAGAGGAGAGGAATGCTCTGAATTTCAGGCTTCATCAGGGATCTGAGCAAACCACCCACCTTCCTGGACCCCCTGCAGTCCTGGGGGCGGGCACGAGGACTGTGCTGGGCTTTGCACCCTCCACCAGCTGCCCTTGGGGCCTCTCCGGAGAGCTGGGCTTTTCCATAAACCCCAAGGCCCCCGGAAGTGTCCTCCTCCAGGAAGACACTCTGCCGTCCCTGTCTCTGTGTGAGGCTCTCCCCTCTGCCTGGGTGTCCGTCGGTCAACCTGGACACTGCTCTTGGCCTTTCCAGACCGGGCAGCCGGCCACAGGGGCTCCTGACTGCTCCGCGCCCCCTGCCCCAGGCTCTCAGGGTCTCTGGGATGTTCAGCCCACATCTGGGCTCTGAGGGTTGAGGCTTGCCCTCAGCTCTGATTCCCCAGAGCCTGGCAGTAAGTCTGACTCACTGGAGCTTTGATGATTGACTGTTGATTTAATGACAATGGCTACCATAGTGTCTGTTTCGTTCGCGTTATGTAGTTTGAGCCTCATGACAATTGGAAGAGGTGGATGATGGTATTCATCCCACTTTACAGATGAACGAACACAGACTAAAGCAGGTAAGTGCTTACCCCAGGTCACACAGTGAGGGCAGAGTCAGAAAGTGGTCAGGGCCACGCTCCCAGTGCCTCCTGTGGCAGAATTCTCCCTCCAAGGTTCTATCTCCCCCTGGCAGGTGTGTCGACCAGGGCCCAGGGCTGGCTTTCCTGTGTCCCCAGTGTGCAGCACAGGGTGGGACACAGAGCCCAAGCTCTGCAAGCTTTGTAGAAAGGAAGGCAGGTGCATGGCAGGGACCACTGGACATGCTTGGCTGACCCTCTCCAGTGTGCTGCTCTGTGCTTTCTCTGAGAGGTCAGGACATGCCTGTGTTCACCCTCATTTTGCAGCTGAGGGAATGGAGTCTTGGAAACCCTGATTTGTCCAGGGTCACACAGTCTGTAAGGGCCAGTGGTTGGGAGGAGACCCCAGCAGTGTGACCCGAATAGGCCGTGCCACCTGCTGGACAATGAAGCCTCCCCACAAACATAGTGTGTGCATGATGAGAGAGACGGGGGACAGTGGGGTGCTCTGGCATGTGGGAGTCGGGTTGGGAGGTAAGCTATGTGCTAGCAGGAGGTGACAGGTGTCTCTTCTCCTTTGCTCCAAAAATGAATTTTAAACCTAGCTTGGGCTTTCGCCTGGGTGGGGAGGGTCATAGGCAGCCATCTCACCCCATTCCTGAGAGTCCAGGCCCCCATCACTGGTGACAATGGGCTCGGTTTGCAGGAGCCCCCGGTACAGCAGGAGGGAAAGACAGCAACTGCCGGGAGGGTCATGGCCTCCTGAACTGACCCATGAGGGAAAGGTCAGCTGCTGGAGGGTGACCCCATCACAGACCCACAGGGGAACCACACAAGACAGGGAGCTTGCCTCTGGGAACTGGATTAGATGGCACCCAGGCTACCCATCCCTTTATCCAGAAACGCCCAGGGAGATGCTGGGGAGAGCCCAGTCTGCAGGGCAGGCCTCCTGTCAGCTCACCCTCTCAGGGGTCAGATGTGACCAAAGTGAGGAAGCTCTGCGGGGAGCAGCGGGGGAGGGAGAAGGAGCATCACTCCCACTTCAGGTGGAGGAATGCAAAGACAGATCTCTTGGAATTTTTCAGACTCTGCCTGCTGAAACTCCCAGAAATCCAGACTCTGAGGAAAGAGGAATCGGAACCTTGAGTTAGAAACGGTATCAAGGGCACACAGCACCTAACAGTCTCTGCAGCCTGCGCACCTTCCAGTTAGTCGTCCTCCATAGCCCCCTGGAGGACAGTGCACTTTCATGATGCAAAGACGTAAAATAAACACTGGGGTTTTAACTGCAGCCTTCTCCTGCCCAGGAGCCCTGGGGTCTGGCCACTAGCAAGACGCACCCTCACCTGCCAGACCCATGGTGGCAGGGGCTGAGGGGGTCTCACCCTCTTCCTGTCAGGTTGGGGGTGTCTGGGGTGGCGGTGATCTGCCCCTCCTCCCCTCTCTGCCCCTACCCCAGCCCTTCAGCCCTGCTGCTGAGCACAGCAAGTGAGGTGATGGGGACCCAGGGGCCGATAAGGAGAATGTCTTCAGCAGCCCTAGGCCTGGGGAGCAGAGCGGATATTGATTTGGTCTACGGGAGCGAAGGGACTGTTAAATGTGCGGCTGTTAAATCGCTCAGCCCCGAAGCCAGCCCTCTCTGCGGGTGGCAGCTAGCACCCTGCCGGGGTGGTCTCAGACCCTGGCTCCAATGTACCAGTCCAGGGCCCAAGGAAGCCTGATTTGGACCTCTGCTGCCTGGGTGCACACAGGCCCTGGGACTCCAGCCACACCACACCTCTTGGCATCCTCTGAACATATGTGCCCTGCCTTTGCTCATGCAGGCCCCTCCCCTTCGCCTCCTCCTCTTGAAATTCTGCTCAACTTTCCAGACCTAGTGCAAATAGCACCTCCTCCATGAAGTCTTCCAGATTCTCCATTCCCTACACCCAACACCCAGAGATACTCTTCCTGTCTTCTACCTCCTGCCATTTCTGTTACACTAGCTAGCATTACGGGACCACTGAAGGGGGACAAGTGAGTCTTACCTCCTTACCCCCACCAGTGGGACCTGAGAGTTCAGGCATCAGGTGATGGTGAGTCCTTCACTGGGGAGGGCAGGGAAGAAAAGTGTTGGTTGGACTGTGGTGAGAAGGCCATGGGGATGGGAACACCCAACGCCCATGTCTGGACTGCAGTCCCCAGTCCTTGTGACAGACTGAGCAGTCTTGGATCATTCCCTTTTCTCCTTGTAATGGCTTAGAGTCAACCACTCACCCAGACAGAGGTCACCTCCCTCCCTGGTCTACCCACCCTGGAACTGAGAACAGGCTTAGGGCTTGGAGGTAGGCAATTTAGGTCTTAAATCCCAGCTCCGACTCTAATCCGTCCGTAAATTTAAGCCAGTTTCTTCTCTGGACTTCATTTACTCATCAATAGATCAGATATACTGGTCTCTACCTTTTCAAATGATTGTGAGAATTAAAGGAGATAATCACTACAGAGGCCCAGAAAGGCTCCTTGGCTGCCTGGAGTCACACAGCAAGAGAGCAGCAAAGATGTTGGGGCTCCTATCTCCCAGTCCCACACTCTCCTACCCCAACCAGCCTGTCTCAGCTCTGCGGTCTCAAGCTGGGGCCTATATCCTGCCGGACGCCTGTTCTGTGTAACCTGGCAGCTGTTCTCCATGACCTGAGGAATAACAGACCATTAACCCTTGCTTGTTCCTCTGGCCTGACCTAGCCTCCCCTGGTTGCTTATCTGCTTCTTCTCTCCTTTCCCAGCAAACTAATCTCTCCCTCTTTTCAAGAGTTCCTGTTTTCTCTCTGCTGCCTTTATATCTCTCTCCCCAGGCCCTGTCTCTTCCGTGTGTCCGGCTCGCCTCCCACACTCTGTCCAGAAGCCTCCTCAAAGCAGCCAGTATTATCATCTCTAGGGAGTTTCCATCTCTCAAGGGCCATCTGGTCTCGAAGATCCATCTTGGTCAGGAATCCTGCCAGCGGCAAGCATTCCGACCTGCAGTTCATACCTGGGACTCTCCATTCCTGTGCTGCGGGCTGCTGTTGACCTGGGGCTCTGCAGCACCTCTGGCGCAATGGCTTGAGGATGTTTATTCAAAAACAACCAAGGTACCCATATGTATGGTTCTAAATCTCTAACCCCTCTGAGATCTCCAGACACTAGAGCACACAGGCTCCACCTTGAGTGGAGCTCAGCCTAGCTGCAGTCTTAGAATCCTGACCTGGCCAGGAGGACTAGCTCTCCAGCCCCTTTGATTGGCCAAGCCCTGACCAGCTAGAGAGGGGCAGGGCTTCCTTGCAGGCCCCAGACCTGGACAGTGGCAGGAACATAAGACCCACGGAATCAGGGGCCTCGCTGGGTCTCCGGTCCTGAGCCAGGATGCATGTACCTTCCACATTGCTGCAGGGGTCAGTCACACTTGGGCAACCAGCCCTGTGCTGTTCAGAACTTACCAGAGATCTGTGACAAGTTATGCCCCCTCCCAAAGCCTCATGTTCTTCACCCATCGAATGGCGGTAACAATATCAACATGTGCTGTGAAGATGACTCAGGACAATGTGTCTGGAATCCCATACTGGAGGATACAATAAAAGGGAGCGTTTCTAGTGTCATAGCCATTCTTTCTGAGTTGTTCTGGTTTCCCCATTTGCTTGTCCTGGTTAAGGTCTCCAGGACACACCCCAACTCAATGTTTCCAAGGCATGGACTCAGCTCCAAGTGTGTCACTCTCAGATCTTGGGGTCCCGTGGGTGCATTGGGGGGTTCCTAGACAGCGGGAAGACAGATTAAAGACAAAAATGCATGTCTTCATAGTAACTTTTCTCAGCATAACATGGGAGAGGAGCACAGAGGCCTGGGAGCCTACAGGAGGCCACTGGCCCAGAATGAGGGTGGTCAGAAAAGGCTTCCTGGAGGAGACCATTCACTTGTCTTGAAGAAAGAACGGACACTGGCCACTGTGAGCGTGTGCGTCATGACTGCTTTAAAGATTCAGGGCTTTGCAGGGAGCCCTAGGACCCAGGGAAGGCTTTTGTGGGGGTGGACATGAAAGCTGAGTGGGATTCCAACAGGGGGAATGACATTCCAGGCCTGTGGAGATAGAAGCCCAGAGACACATCAAGCTGTCAGGTATTAATGAGGATGAGTGGCCTGCTTGTGGCTGTCACGGAGGGGCTACCTGGAGTGATGCAGGAAATGTGGTTGGAATCTGGGGGCGTGACCTTACACGCCAGGCCAAGGAACTGCTGATTGGATGTGTGGGCCGTGGAGCGACAATGATGGCTGTGGCACAAGGGCTGTCCTGGGCCCAGGAGAGGACACACTCTAGGGGCTTGTTCAAGGGCAGCTGAGTTTTCTGCAGAGGCGCTGGTGGAAGCCCGGCCTGGGGTGCACCACAGCCCCAGCACCAGCCCTTGGAGCCTTATCAGTTCATGACCACAGGAAAGGCCCTTCCCAGTGTGGAATTTCCTCATCTACAAAACAGATTGAGAGGAGACCAGAAGTCTCAGCTTACGTTCGTTCCAGCCTATGATTCTGTGACTCTGGCCACCTCCACAGCAAATTTTCAGTCTGGGCCTTGGACAGCCACACAGCCCTCCCTCCTCCTACCTGTGACAGATGCAGCCTCTGGGGACACACCTGATTCACTCAGGCTCTGAGCTCTGAGACCCCGGTCTGCCCCAGCTCCTCTAGGTAATGTCTTAGCTAGCTCGGACAGAAGAGAGCCCTCCCCTCTGCATTCATCTCCTCCCCAAACCCACTCCCCACAGAAATTCAGTTTATAACATTCTCTTCCAGCCTTTGTCTTGTGTGGTCACCCCACAGGCAGTGCAAGACACAGGTGACTACTAACTGCTTCCATCTGAGGGGACCTCCTGGGGACCAGGCACCATCCCCACCCCCGCTCGCCCCAGTACTCTTCTCTTGCTCATCAGCGCCGCCTGCATGCAAGGAGGAGAAGCTGAGGCTGAGAGGGGCTGTGCAGTGCGCAGAGGCCTGACTTCACTGGGCAGGAGCTAGAAGCCCTACTCCAGTTTCCCGGCTGTTTCTTCTCAGACTCATTGCCTCTTTTCCTATCACCTCCCTAACCGCCAAAGCAGAAGTGCCCTAGGCCCAGATCCCTTTGCTTTCCCTTGCTCACCCCACTTAGAGATAATGGTGTGCATCTCCGTCCTGGCCTCTGCCCTTCTACTCAGTATTCCCACTTGGGACCGAATCAACACAACTCCCATCCGAACTCCCGCCCTCCCATCACTCCTTCCCAGTAGCCTTCCACATGCTTTGGCCCAAATCTTTCCAGTCTGATCCTCCCACCCCCACACCCCACATTTATGAAGAGAACAAATCCTGACTGTGCCAGCTTTGCAACAGAACAGGAATCCAGCCACTTCTCACCAGCCCCCTGCAGTTGACCTGGTCCAGATCAGAGGCTGGGCCTTTCCCAACCTCCAGCCTTAATCTCTCATCTCCCCTTTACAAATGGGGAAACTGAGGCCTAGGGAGGAGACAAGCCTTTCCCCGAGTCACAATGAAAACTCACTGGGGCTAGCTGGAGTCTGGGCCTGCTACTCTCTCCCTAAGGCCCGTGTCCCTACTAGGTCCCTGGTGGGTTTTCTCTGGATGCTACTAACTCAGCATGTCTGACAACAAGGCCAGGCTGTGTGCCCACATGTGTGTCCTGAGGGACAAAGAGTCTGCCAGCTGGGTTTATGTTTCAAGACGTCTGTCCTTGCCCTTGACCATGAGATCTTACAGGGAGACTGGGCCAGAGCAGGGTGGGGCGGGGTGGGGTGCTAGGGACATCAATCGAAGCCTACTTGCCTGGAAACCTGAGAGTTCAACCCAGTGGCCCCAGGATCCTTGGAGTTTACTTGAGGCCAGAAACTGCAGGGGTGGCTGAGGTTCTCAGCATTTATTTCATACGGCTGTTTAAAAGTCTTGTTTAAAATATAGATCATCAAATATATATATATATATATTTATATATATATAAAATATATAAAGAGGAATTGAGGCAAGCCACCCCAAAGAAAAAGCTATGTTTTATAAATACTTCTGTAGTTCCCATATCCCAGAGGAAGAAAAAAACAAAACAAAGCAAAAAACATTTACAACCCAAGCTAGTGGTTCCATGTGGTGGGCCCAGCAGGCTCAGACCCTGGGGTGGCCAGCGGGTGGGAGGAGGCACAGGCTGGGCCTGTGGAACATTCTGACGATGGCGGGCAGACCCCCTTCCTGGGAGGCTGCTGTCTCTTGCCATGAAAGGTCGAGTCCTTAGCAGTCTCTCCAACCCTGGCTTCTTAGACCAGCCATGCGGCACTCTGGAGCCAAGATGTCAGGTTATTTTTAGTCTGTCGGTTTCTTCTGATGTCCCGGCCCTCCTTGCAGGTTGGACAGGCCTTCTGTTCTGGTGGCTTCCAAGTGGAGGCAAAACACAAGCCACCTCCCGTGCCCCAGCCTCTGGAATTCACAAGCAAAAATCCACGGGGTGTCTCCAGGCTCCCTGGCCAGCCTCTGAGCGTCACCAAGGAGTGAGTCGGGCTCCACGGGGCAGCGGGCCTCACTTGCAGACGTAGCGCTCCACCATGCGCTCGCACCTGCGGCAGGTGACGTAGCAGCACCAGTGGTACTTGCAGTGGCACCGTTCGACCACACGGTCTGTGTAGGGGTTGTAGCCACGCCCGCAGCACATGAGGTCACAGCTGTCACTGCCATGGGACGTCTTGTTGCACTGCCTGTGGGGGATGGGAGGTCAGTAAGCAATCCTGTCACACACACCCCCAACACACACCCCCAACTCATACACACACACCCCAACTCATACACACACCCCAACTCATACACACACACCCCAACTCATACACACACTGCAACACATACCCCCAACTCATACACACACACCCCAACTCATACATACACCCCAACACACACCCCCAACTCATACACACACCCCAACTCATACACACAC
>RJWH01005980.1:0-31546 GCA_004363575.1 Solenodon paradoxus | reverse complement strand
ACACACCCCAACTCATAATACACCACAACACACACCCCAACTCATACACACACATACACCCCAATTCATACATACACCCCAACACACACCCCAGCACACACCCCAATTCATACACACACACACGCACACACACACACACACTGCAGCCAGGCAGACTCCCCCACTGTGGCTGCAGACTTAGTCCCCTCTGGAAGGTATCTTGAATTTGGGGGAATGTTAACTAATCCTCTTCCCCAAAGGTACTTCGACCTTTTCCCTATGTTTCTAATAAATCTTTATCAAAATGAGTGGGGTGTTTTGTTTTCTTGGAGCAAAATATCTACTTTTCGATCTACAAAGGACAGAGGTTGCTCAGGCTCTCGTGGGAGGCCAGGTCCCGTGTGTGAGCTCCCTACACTCAGGGGGAAAACCCAGGGGCTGCCAGGGGCTGCCTTCCTTTCTGAATTACTCCCACGAGAGCAGAGCACACTGAAGCTCCCTGGAAAGCACAAATATGCTGCCTTGCCGTCAGTTCTTCCGTCTGATGCGGAACACGTGCAGGCTGCTGGTGCCTCTCGCTAGCTGGGGCAACACGACAGTGGTGTGTCGGCCAATGGGATCCCACCGCAGGAATCCCAAGATGTACAAGATGGGCAAGCCCTAGAGATGACTAAATCCAGGCCTCATGGTTATGGATGGCAGAGAAACTACAGCACAGAATGGGGAAGGGACTTGCCCAAAATCACAAAGGGTGAGCACAAGGTCTGTGAGAGTCAGGAAGAACGCCTGCTCCAGAATCAGACAGACCTGGCTTCAAATCCCAGCTCTTCCGCTTGCTGTCGTGTGACTTAAGGCAAGTGACTGGGCTTTGTTCAGTCACTTGACAATACTGGTCACACGCAGCCTTATCCTCAAGGTCTCTGAATGACTCCCCCAGAAAAGGGTGGTAAGAAGCGGGCAGAATTCCATTTTCACTTCTGAACCTCTGGCATGCCGTGCCTGAGAACCCGGACTCCGATCTCAGAGCCAGAGAAGGCTGGCGAGGTGCCTGGGTGGGAGGGCCTAGAGAAAGGATAACGCGTGTACGGAGGGCTGCTGGGATGCCGGGTGGTACAGGTTGTGAGGGGACAGGTTTCAGGGGTGTGAAGAATGTGGAAGAACGTGACAAGAATGCTGGGGTTTGGAGTCCTGATTGCTGATGAGGCCTCCATTCCCCAGGCTGGATTTGAGGAGGGTGGTGAGCATCTTCCTCAGCAAGGGCGCCAGCTTGAGAGCAACATCACCTGTGCACCTGCCTTTTCCAGTTGACAAAGCTCGTAACACTCACTCCCCCTGCACACTCAAGTCCACTAACCTAGTGAAGCTCACATTCCCCCTCCTTCAGGGAGCTTTCCTAGATGCCTAGGCAGGGTCAGGGCCCCTGTGAGCATCCCTCTCCCCTAGGCCTCCTCTGTCACCATCTGAGCACGTGACGCCCTCCCCTGTGTCCACAGAGCCTCACATAAAAGCTGTGAGAAGTGCCCGTGCTCGTGAGCTATGGAGAAGTTGGGGCTGTTTGTTACTGCAAAACAAGCTGGCCAACGCTGACCTCTACAAAGACCCACCCCAGAGGACTCACTCACTCAGCGCTGAGCCTGGCCGGAAACCTGGAGAGCAGGGAGCAAGGGAGGTGGCTAGTGTTAAGGGGTAGGGTCTCCTCACCAGGGGCAGGGGTAGGGGGCAAGGGCAGCTGGGAAAGAAGAATCCGGGAAGCCTAGGGGGATGTGGGAGGGTGGTGGGAGAGACTGTCATTAACAAGCCCTTCCCAAGGGACTCACACTCCCTAGCATGGAGGGACTACTCACCAACTTAAGTGTGTGGTGTGGTCCCATTATACAGAAAATGAAAATGACCTCAGATAAGTAAAGGGATTTGCTCAAGGCCCCACAGCTAGGAAACTGTGACATCAGGAGGGGCACTGTCCTTCCCCAACACATATAGACCCACGTAACTAAAGACCCTATCTTCACTCTGGGGTCCTTGATGGATGTCCCCCAGCCCCTCTGGGTTCTGGAATCTTCCTCCCCTCACCCCATCCTCATTGCACCCACTCCGGCAGCCTCAGCCCAGACTCCCGCTCCTTCCTCTCTCCCTGGTCTGACCTGGTTCCATCTTCACTCTGCCCGACCCCCTCAATCTGGCCTCCAGATGGGAGCCTAGGCCTCCTTGCAGAGACTGCTGCCCTGGCCTGTGAGGATTGAGCCCCCCATGCAGCCCCCCTCTCCCGGAGCCAGGAACGTGGGCTGTGGAGGAAGCAAATGCTGGCCGGGCCCCAACTATGTGCCAGACACGTTCTCAGACACCCTCTCTCTGGTTCAATATTCTTTTAACCCCACAGAACACTAGTTTTGTGGAATGCTATTAGAGGCTCCTTAATAAAAGAGTTCCATGGCCAAACACCTCTGGGAAACGCTGGCTTAGACAGATCCTTGACTGTGGGACTCCTCTGAGCCTTTCATATGTTCTCGCGCCTGTGACTTGCCAAAGAGACTTTCCCAAAAGTATTTGATTGCAGAACTGTTTCTACTGCAGCATCTTGGGACTGGCTTCCTCCAGAACCATCTCTGAGAAACACTGCTCCTTGAAGCCTCACCCGCCTGCCGGGTACACACTGGCTTCCTCCCTCTCTGCAGTCCCTCTGTGCCTGTGTAACAGCCGTGGGACTTACAGACCCCAGTCCTGGGTCTGAAAGTGGGGATGAGAGGGGTGGGGGGAGTGGGGAGAACTGGGGTCTGGGAGGACACATTCATATGAGGGATACAGGAATATGGTCCCTCCAGCTTTGTGCAGACTAGTGTGTGGCCCTGGGCAGGCCAGTGTTCCTGTTTTCCCTGTGCCTCAGTTCCTCATTTGTGCAATGAGCAGGTTCTAGGACCTTCCCCCTCCACTGATTCGCTTGGCAAGCATTTACTGCAGCCCTGTTTTATGCCGGGCTGCTTCTTTTCTAGCCCTGCCTCACATAGAGTCATTGCCTCATTTTATCTGTCTCCCTCATGGGGTGAAGGTGGGGCTGTGGCCTCTCCCAGCTTCCATTCCCAAAGGACCCCTTGCTGAGCGAGATGCACCACTGACACTCCAGAAGCCCTGCCGTGGGCCCTTGGACTCGGCGTTCCGGGGGCCACCTCTATGTCCTAGGCGGGGACGCTCCATTCCTCAAATGCCAGCAGAAGTCTGGCTGTGTGCCTGGCCCTGAGCTGGGGTGGGGCATGTGCAACAGAGCTGACCCTTTCCCACCAAGGGGCTGGCAGGCCCTTACCTGTCTTGTGTCCCGTGGGAGCCCACTTTCTCATTCTTCATGCAGAAGTCGGGTGAGCTCTGCAGATAGACAAGCTCCGAGTCTTTAACAGGCCGGATATCCAGGTCCTTGGGCACCAGGTGCTTGCGGGTGCCCATGGGTCGGTGCACTACCTTGGTGGCCGACAGGTAGCGGGTCTTGAGGTCAGCAGCCACATCCCGAAGCTCCTGCAGCCCCTTCCAGCAGGTGCGGATGGAGCAGGAGCCAGACACACCGTGGCACTTACACTTCATTTCCAGAGAGGCGCGCAGAGCCTGCGGACAGGGGAGGGCGTCGGGCTGGGCGGCCAGGCCCCCTCCCTGGCCTGTCCCAGGGCCCTGCGTGCTGGGCGCTCTCAGGGAGTCATCCCCTGTCCCAGGCCTCAGTGACACATTTGTCACTCTAAAGCTGGGGGTGGGGTTGTAGGTCCTTAGCTCCTCCTCTGCCTGGGGGGCAGCTGGGAGGGGCAGGGAGAGTGGTGTATGTATGGGCAATGGATGCCATTTATTGACACCTACTATATACCAGTACCCTTTGCAGGAGGGATCATTATTTCCTCCATCTTAAAAAAGAGGAAACAAAGACTCAGAGAGGCTATGTCTCATGCTTGAGGACTCAGAGCTAGAAAATCATGGTCCTGAGATTTGAACCTTGGTCTGAGGGGGATTCCCAAAGCCATGGCTTTAATTGTTATACGTTTTTTCTCTCACACAAAACAGGGGGTTCACTAAATGCCTGCTGGAAAAAAAGAATAGAAAAGAGATGGGAGGAAAGAAGGGAGGGGAGGAGAGGGGAGGGAGAGGAGTAGAGGGGCACCCCTGTCCTGGCTGCTACTCCCCTGCAGCGCTCCCCACTGGGCCCTCTGTCTATGAGCGCAGTAGGCACCTAATGGCTGGATTAGGTGTATTGTAAGGGTTCAGTGAGATGACATATGTGAAGGGGTTTTGGGAGCTGTGGAAGTTCAATCAATAATGGTTTCAAAAACTCAGGCTGAGTAATTATGGTGGAGGGGATGAGGCTTGTACTCTGGTGCTTGGGGACACCAGAAGAAGTCCTAGCATCAGACATGTCTGTCCCACCACCTTCCCTGGGCCTGTTTCCCCACATGCACCTGTGGGACATGAGTCGGATACCTTCTCCAGATCTTTCAGTTCTGCCTGTTAACCTCCCCTTCTGGGCCCACAGGACAAGATCCTCTACCCACGCTGTGCGCCTGCCTGCCATGCGCAGTCAAGGGTTATCTGGCCTACCTCCCCTGCACCAAAAAGATGGGGAAACTGAGGCATATAGAGGGCAGGGACTTGCCCAAGTCAGTTGGTGAGTTAGTGAGGCTGTGGTCAAGGTCTCAGGGCTCCTTCTTGCTCAGCAGGGCCTGGGACAGGGGTGAGAATGAGGGCATCCATTTGGGAATAAAATGTAGAATTGGCTCAGCAAAGCATAGGATGGATGTGAACACGACTGTAGGGCTCATCCAACATCCCCAGGGCTTGAGGTACCTGTGAATCATCAAGGAAAGGTAAACTGTGTTGGGTCCCTCAGCTCAGATGGGAGGGAGAGCTTCTGGGAACTGAGGCCCCAGCGCTAAACACTTCACTTCCACAGGCCTTCTTGTGGCTTGGGGAGGGGATCGCATCCCTTTGCAGATGGCTTCAGGGGAGACAGCTCCTTGCACCAGAGTACTGGGAACAGGCCCCTGAGGCCGAGCACCCTGTTCAGACTGCACTGTGGGGTGGATGGCTGTGCCCCCGGCAGCATGAGGTGTAGGCTTGGAGGTGGGCACCAGTGGGAACAGGGAGAAGGGCCTGCGGGGTTCACCCAAGCATGGTTGGCCCAAGCCGGCAGGGTTGAAGGGAGTCCTGGCTGGTCTCTGCTATAGAAACACAGTGTAAGATGGCTTTGGTTTCCCCAACTGAGCGAAGATGGTCTGAACAGGACCGAGAGTACGTTCATGAGAAGACCAGTGAAAGAGGAGGTAATAACACGGAAACCTCTGAGCTCGGAGCCCCACAGACCTGGGCTCCAGGGCGCTGCGTGTCCTTGGATAAGCCATCTAAGCTCTTTGCACCGTACTTGGGGTCTCTGTAACATGAGATTAATAAGGCCTCGGGGAGGAGTCATGAGGTGGCCTCTGCAGGACCTGTTCCCCACTGATGAGAGTAGCACCCACTCTGGGTGCCCTGTCTGGTATACAGATTGGTATAAAGTGCTGGGCTTTTTTTTTTTAATTTTCAAAAAGTCAAAGGTCCATTCACTTACCCAGCCTTCTGTGGAGCAAAGTGAGGAATGAACGAAACGAAACAAAACGTTGGTAATAACAGATACGGGGGCTGTGTTTGGGTTGGGGTGGGTTTAGGAGTCAAGGAGGGGGTCTCTGTGAGATCCAAGGAGACAATTCCTAGGATGAAGCTCTGTGCCCATAGCCCTCTTCCCGCTCCTCCCACACTCAGTGTGGCCCAGAGCCCCTAGGGAAGAGCCCGAGGAGCTTGGCAGATGGGACTAGAGAGCACCAAGCTCTCCCATTTTACAGATGGGACAACTGAGGCCAGTGAGGACCTGCCCAGGATCACACAGTCAGCTTAGTGCCAGAGCCAAGGCAGGAACTCAGAGCACCTGACTCCTAGCTCGGCACTCCGGCTCCACCAGGGAACGAAATGCCCTGGAATAGGAGGAGCCAGGCAGGCCCCAAGCGGCTGGAGGGCAGAGGTGAGGGTGCAGGGTGGTGTGGGTGGGTGAGGGCCCGTCCTCCCACCCCCTCCATCGGGGCACACCAGGTGGCCCTTTTCCGGCAGGATGGCACAAGCACAACCACGTGGGGTGGGTGGGGTGGGTGGTTACCTGTCTCCCCACTTCACTGTTGTGTAGACGCATCAGTTTATTGGCTTGGGATCCTGTTTTTTTCACCTTCATAGGAGCATCGGAAAACTTGGCCCCCATGAGGAGCCCGTAGCTGAGGTTGTCCGCACATCCTCCCCAGCGGTTCCCGGGCCCGGGTGGCTCACCTGGGACGGGGCCGCAGGAGCAGCCGGGCAGGTCACCGGAGGTGCAGGCCCGGGCGATGGCGTGGCTGATGGCAGCGGCCGACAGCGCATACACGAAGGCCGACTCCCGGGTCCCTGTGGGAGGGGAGTGGGGTCAGCCTAGGGGCTGAACCAGGGATAGGACCCTGCCCAAGCCTAAGGGCCTTCCCGGCCTCTAGCCAGGTGTGTAGGGTGGGTACAGGGACTGCAACCAGGATGGAGGAGGTAGCGGACAGGACTAGGGCCATTAATCCATCGTCCCCCCAGCCCTGATCTCCCACAGATACACTGGCTACCTTGCACACCCTCACACATACACTCATTCACACTTAACTCTACTCACCATCACCGCTCACAATTCCTCACCCCGCTTCCCCGCACTCAGGGTTAGGGGCTGCTCTAGAGAAATGGAGGCCCACCCCTGAGGCCCTCAAACAACTCATCACTGGATGGGCAAGATGGGCGTGCAAACAGCTTGCTATGGTTTGAAATGTGTGCCCCTCAAAATGATATCTTCAAGTCCTGACCTCAAAAATTGTGAGTATCACCTAATTCAAAAGCAGATCCTTGGTGATGTTATTGAGCTAAGATGAAGTCACACTGGACCAAGGTGGGCCCTGATCCAACGGTGGGTGGCCTTATAGGAAGAGGGACTTTTGGACACAGAGACACACAGAGGGAGAACGCCAGGCGATGGAGACAGAGTGGGAAGCTGTGCCATTGCACACCAGCAGCTGGGAGGAGGCCAGGACGGACAGTTCCCTAGCGCCTTCAGAGAAAGCTCAGCCCTGTGTAACTTGACTTCTGAATTCTCGAACCCAGAACCATGAGCCGATACATTTCTGTTACTGGAAATGCCCACAGTTGTGTGTTGCTACAGCCACCCTAGAAAACCAACGCAGAGCCCAATGTGACTCCGCTTTAGGGCATCATGGCCTTGAGTCTGAGACCTGCCTCCACCTCTTAACTAGTAAGTCACTCCTCTTCTCCAGCCTCAGTGCCCTTAACTGCAAGCTGTCATGACAAAGTCTGCTGCACAGGCTCGTTCTGGAGTGCAGACCATTAGGGAAGGGCAAAAATGTTGTCCAATGCTGCATAAACATTAGCTGTCACCACACAGGGGACAGATCAGATTCATCTGAGAATTTCTGGCCATCGATTTCTGCCTTTGTGGAGCAGCGGGTAATTCGCCCACCTCTGAAGGAGCACAGCCCACACAAATCCCCAGGACCAGAGTTCAAGGGTGGTGGGGGGTTGGGTAGGGACAACCAATGTGAACAACTAAATATAAATAAAATAAAGTGTTTCTTTCTCCTCTCTGCCTGCCTGCTCTTCCTTCATTCCTGCCTGTACCTTTCCTGTAAAAAAATAAAAAGCCTCCATGCCCTTGTGGCTCAGGGGGCTGAGCTGCAGGCATGCAAAGTAAAACCCAAGAACCTGGGTTCAATGAACAGTGAAATAGAGATGTTTCTTTTTCCTCTTCCTTCCTTAAATGGTTCTTCCTCCTCTCCCTTCCTCTCTAAAAAAAAGGAAAAAACCTCTCTGTTGTATGTGGGACCCCCAAATTCACCCCAGAAGTTACCTCCTCCAGGAAGTATTCTCCACCTATGATTTTTGGTACCTACGTCATTTTGTGCATCTCACAGCAACACAGCTGACCTGCTCTGGACTGACCTACAGCTCATGTGTCTGGCCCGGGCGGGCTCAAAGTATTCTCATGACATGCTACCCACCCAAATAGCCGCTATCATTCATTTCTTCATTCATGCATTTGGATACACATGTATTTGTATTGTCATTCATGCTCCACTGCTCTGGTAATTCACTCACTGTATATCTCTTCATTCATCAATTCATGCCTGAGGACCCATATCGATGATTAATTCATCCGTCCGTCCATTCATGCCTCTAACCTTCTGTGTACCCATCCATCTTTCACCTATTACTCACCAGCCATCACATGGCCATCCATTCATCCATCCACCCATGAATTCACCCACCTATAAAAACATATGTACATTTATGCCTGAATCCATCCAGCCCACCCACATGCATTCCACAGGCCCTGGCAGTCCTGGCAGGCTCCCTACCTCTCTCCAGGTCAAGCAGGTAGTTGGGGGCGAGTTCAATGGAGGAGCAGTTCCAGCGCATGTCTGCAAAGGCCCTGCGACAGGCCTTCATGACCTCGCGGGCAGCATGCACGACAGTGTGCATGAGTTCCAGGTTGCTGCGGCACAGCTGCACC
This sequence comes from Solenodon paradoxus, assembly GCA_004363575.1. Taxonomy (NCBI): domain Eukaryota; kingdom Metazoa; phylum Chordata; class Mammalia; order Eulipotyphla; family Solenodontidae; genus Solenodon; species Solenodon paradoxus. Next base: position 22,992 of record RJWH01005980.1, on the reverse strand, counting down.
TGTGCCGACACCAGGCCCTCCAGCTGCTTGCAGTGCTGTGTTTGGTTCAGAGCCAGGGCTGGCGGCGTCTTGGACAGCGCCCTGCACAACCAATGAAAGGAAAGACGGGGCTGTGAGATGCCACACAGGCTGCCTCCTCCCACCCTACTGGCCCCAGCCTCTCCTCCATGGGCTCTGGGAGTCTTCGCCGGACACCAGGAGGCCAGGTCACCAGCAGAGCAATGGCTTCCCTCCCACTCCAGTGTGACCTTGGGCACATCACTGTCCCTATCTGGGCCTCAGACCCTAACTCGTTATATAGGATCACAACTTCTATGCTCCTAAGCTTTATTATCATTAAAATAATAGTCTCACAGTTCACAAGGTATTCACACCCACTGCCTTATTTCGTGCCCATACAGCTGTGAATCATTACTCTTTATTCAACACTGAGCACCTGCAAGTGCCAGGCACTGTGCTAAATGCTAGATGATGATCATCGTCATCATAATAAAACATGTACTAACTGTACACTTATCAAATGTACAACATGAGCTAGGAGTTTCCCATCAGTGCTTCATTTAATTATTAAACATGTTTATTAGGTTATAAATCCCACATACAGGCAAGGGACCTACTAAAGGATTAAAGTACCACTCAATTTTGTGATAAATCAAACTTAGCCAATAACCTGTTGGTGACCTTAGATAAACCAGTGTCCCTCTCTGGGCCTCAGTGTCTGTACTTGTAAACTGTACTTCTTAGAGTGGGCTCCAGTGAGATACTCTGAAAAGAGGGATCCGTGGTCCCGCATGTTTGGGTACAGTGCCACCATCACACCCACCCATCTCTCCCCCTCCATTCAATCAGATGCACATTTACATTTTAAAAAGCTCTGCAAAGTCCAGCAGCAAAGTCTCAGGCTGAGTTTTGCTTAACTCAGAGTCCGCGGAACACAAAGCTCTCCGAGAAACACAGACTCATTGATGCTTTGGAAAAAGCTGAACTAAGGAATTTCTATGAATCCTGGGGACTCTCTAGGATGGAGTTTCCCGGATCCTGGCTCTGGGCACTGGTCTTCCAAGACTCTAGGATTAGGGTGTTCATCCTGGCCCTGCCTTTCTCGCAGGCCTCTGGGAGGCAGCCAGCACCAGGCACCTGCTCTCACCAAAGGTCAGGGGGGCCCCACAGCTCTGCAGGTCTCCACATGGACTCACCCCTGCCCCAGACCCAGCAATCCAGCAGGGACTCTGGAGGGTACTGGGGCAGGAACAGGCCAATCTGCAGTCACAGCGCTGAGTCTGTGTGGCCATAATAGTCTTCACCCAGGGTTGGGGCCGAGATCCCAGAACCCCTGGCCTGAGATCCCAAAGGCAGCAGCCTGGTGCAAGGGAACAGCACAGGCCTGGGAGACTCCTGGCTCTGTCATTCCCCTTGAAACTTTGAGCAAAGCCCTTAATCTCGCCCTTCCCGCAACCTGCAGATTACCTGAGGGGTGACTTCAGGCCATGGGCATCACTGCTCTGCCCAGGCCTGACACACATCATGGAAGCTTCTTCAGTTACCACCTTGGTAGTCTTTTCCTTCCTGTGGTAGCCTCCCATGCCCATCCGGTCAAGGCCAAGGGCTGTCACCTGACATTCAAGAGTCCTCAAAATCTGCCTCCATCAATTTCCAGTTATTCATCCTTGTCCCCTACATGTCATAAAATCAGGTCACACCATCTGCTGGCTTCTCCAACAGGGACTGCCCTACCTCCACACCTTTGCCCTGGCTTTCCCAGGAATGAGGTCGGGAATGCCTTTCCCTCTGCTCTCTAAGTGAATAAATGAACCTGATCTACTTGTGGAAGAAACAGGTTCTAAGAAACAACTCTTTTCAGACTCATTTGGTAATCAACATGGTATAGAGTCTTTCATCAAGAAGTCCCAAGTCTAATGGCTGGTTAAACATTATCACATCTACAGTTACGAGGCATGGCCTAGAGGTGCCAGCCCACGGGCTGGTCTAGAGAACACAGGATTCAGCCACTAGCTGTGTGACCTGAGCAAGTGACACTACCTCTCTGGGTCACATGATCTACATCTGTTATAAGAAAATGATCATTTCTACTTCTAAAGGTGATCAGAGCACGACTTTAAAAGGAGAATTCATGTAGGGCATGTGAACCATTCATGAACGGGATCCCCTTGCTTGTGGCCTGGAGACTCTTGGACCAGAGGGAGTTAGAAGACACGACTTTCGGTTCAAGCTCTGCCCTCTATGTGCTGTGCAATCTTGGACAAATTGCTGCCCCTCTCTGAACATCGACTGCATAATGTGGACCCCTGCAGGTCATGTAAGTGCTAAATGAGGTAATGCACACTACATTACATACAAATAAGCTAGTTTGCCCACCTCCCCTCCACAAACCATGAGCAGGGAACTGTCTGGGGTACCTGGATGTCAGTGTCCAGCACAGGGCAGGACACAGAGCACATAGGGTCTCTTGACCTAAACTGAACTGCCTGGCCTTCTGAGCCACTGGAGCCCACTGACACGGGGACCCCATCTCGGGGAACTTACTGTCTGAACTAACTGCAGCCTGCATGGGTGAGATGTGACCACACAGAGGTGATGTCGTCCCCTTGTTTGTGAACAGCCCTCCACTTCCACCCGATAAACATGGTCCACACAAGCGCCCCCAAAAGGGCACAGCGCTCCCCAGTTTACAGAGCTGCTCCTTTGATACCTTGTCCCAATCCCACAACTCCTGGAGGGGCCATCCTGGGAGACTGTTAACCTCTCTCTGTAGAGAGGGGAACATGAGGTGCTTCAGAGCCTGGGGCCACCTCCTCCTGATGCCACCCTCCCTTGGACCTGTTCTCTCCATCCTGGGTCCCCTCGCTGCTGGGCTGGGGCTGTCAACACTCAGCCTGTCCTGAGCCCACTCTGCCTTTCCTCGGGCCCACCTCTCCTCTTTCCCCATCTGAGCCAGTCTCGTTTCACATGAGATACACAAGAAAAGGCCTGGTCCATGTTCAGGTCCACAGAGGGCACTCAAGCAGTAGAGCCCACCTCCCGGGTCTGCTCCCTCAGCTCTTGCTCAAGCCAGCATGTGGGGTAACAGGACCTGGGTCTTTGCTAGGGAGCTCAGTTTGGACAATTCCGGAGGGCCATGTGCTGTGGCTCCCAGGGCTGAATGCTCTGAGCTCCTGCTGCCTGAGGTCTCATTGGCGAGGGACCTGTGCACTCGGGGTCTCAGGGTGTCCATTTCTGAAGCCATCGAGCGTCAGCCTCTGAGAAGGCGCTACAAGGGCCATGGTAAGGAGCCTCCCAGATGAGGCTCAGACTGCCCAGCCGGGGGCATGGGGGAGGGCATGGAAGTCCCTGGTGGGTGAGGGGCAGGGTGGAGGCCCAAGGAGCTGTCAGAGAGGGTGGGAGGGGGCAGCCTGGTGTACCTGGGGAGGGAGGCAGCCAGCGGGAGCACACAGGCCGGGAGAGCAGGAGGCGGGAGGCAGTGGATTCCACTCCCGAGGAGGGCGATTCGGTCATCTGGTAATTAGTGGTAATGACCGTTTCTAACTAAGTCCCCCTCAGGGAGGTAATCAGGATTGGGGTGGGAGGTGGGGGAGTTACCCGTCTGGACATCTCATTCGGCTTGCTTCACTGCAGCAGACCCCTAATTGAAAACATTTTGATTATCTGGGGGTGGGGGTACGGGGGAGAGGGTGGAAGAGAGGACAGGAGGGAACAGAGAGTTCACAGGCGAGGCCTGTGCCAAGGGTGCATGGGGGTGTCCAGGGTCTCTCTCATTCAGGAGTTGGGGTTCTGGGACAGGCTGAGGGGGCAGAGTCCTGGGTTCCTTCTCCAGTTCAGAGGCTTACCCAATATGGGACCTGGGGCCAGTCACTGTATCTCACTGAGCCTCAGTTTCCCTCTCACTGTGCATGTGGGGTCACTGAGGAAGGCAGGACTTGCCCACACCTGTACACAGTCATGAGAGGCAGAGCCAAGCTCATTCTAGAGAGGAGGAAACTGAGGCTCAGAGAGGCTTATGTGATTGATTTGCCTGAGGCCTGTATCATGGCTAGAGAATCGGCCAAGTCCAGGCTGGGACCCTGGTCTCCTGACTCCTCACCACATCTGCAGTAGCTGTGTCCCTAATGGAACCTCTTCAGACTCTCCCCTCAGAGGCCAGGCATGAGTGAGCCACAAGCATGGCACTGCCCCAGGAGGGCAGGGGAGCTTAGAGACCCCCTCTCCCCCAACACTGAGGCCTTTCCCCTCACTGGGCATTCCCAGGGGTTCACAGCAGACTGGAGCCTTCTTCCCACTCCCTAGGCAGGACAGCTGGAGGGTGGGCAGCCCACCTGGTTCCCCCAATACGTGTTGATCTGAGAGTCTCTGGACACCTGGCTTTGGTGGGGATGAGGCAGGCGAGGGGTACCCAGGTTGTTTCGGGTCAGGTGCTTCCAGGGGTAGCCAGGTTGGGACCTCTCCCCCTGACCCTTGGCCCACCAGAAAGCTCAAGCTAAGTCCCAGTCCCCAACAGGTGGGCATTCCAGGTCACTCAGCCACATCTGGTTTCAGTCCCCATGTCAAATGCCCCTTTTACCTTCAGCTCACTTTCCAAAGCCCAGGCCAGTAGGGGTCCCTGGACAACCCCAGAATAGCTGAGCCTAATGGATGAGTACCCAACCTCCTACCGGCACTGTACACTTCCCTGTCCCCAGCTGGCCTGGGGCTCCCTGCAACCAACAGGTCACAGAGCCAGCAAGCCTAAGTCCAAGTCCTGCCTCTGCTGCCTACCAGCCGTGGCACTTAGAGATGGCACCTGCAAACCTCCGTTTCCTTTTCTGTTTAATGGGGCAGTAGCTGAATCCACCCCAGGCTGGCTGCGGGATTTAAATGAAGCCATTTATGCAGAAAACACTTAGAACAGTGCCTGGCATGGACACATATGCATACATGTTCTTAATGCACACACATACACACATATAAATATACATTTATACACACGCACATGCACACACGCACTGCCATTATTCTTAAACTCCACTCCTTGTCTGGCTTCCCTCTCTACCTTAAGCTCTAGCAAGAGTTTAACCACTATCAAGAGGTTTGGCCTCTGATCCCACAGCCACTATTAACAAGCTCTGTGACCTTAGGCCAGTTACTTAACCTCTCTGTGTCTTTGTTCCCTCATATGAACAATGCCAGGAAAAGAATATCACCTACTTAATAGGAATACTATCAAAACTGAGCGACTAAAACTCTTGGAACAGGGTCTGGCCATTTATTAGGTGGTTCCTATGATGTCTGGTTTCTGCATCCCCACAAACATGGTCCTGCCTCTGTGCTCCTGCTGTTCCTCCTGCTTCAGATGCCTGCTTTGCAGTCCATCATTGACCATCCAAAGCCTACCTGTCCTATGAAATTCTCTCCAAAGTCCCCTCCCTTAGGTGGAGCTAGCTCCTCCTCCTCCTCTGGCTCCCACCCTCCCTCTGTAGGGAGTCCACACAGTGGTTTTACGTGTCCATCTCCTCCAAGTGGCTTGGAGCCCCTCTAAGGCAGATAGTAGGCTGGGCCCGTGTCTATGGCAACCTGAGCTATGAGGGGGCAGCATGCACTCTGGGCTTAGCTGGCCATCGTATCCTCCTCAGCCCTTGGGAACTTGTGCAAGTCACATTTTTGGAGCCTCAGCATTCCCACTACACCAAAAGGGAAGGACAGTAGCATTCCCCACAATGGTCGAGGAGCAGCAAATGTCGCCGTAGCATCCCCATTCGTCCTCTGTCACAATTTGTGCTCTTCAGTAAGCCCCTTCTGTCTCTGGACCCCAGTTGCCTTTTCTGTAAAATGAGTGGAGATAGATTCCCTGATCAGATGTCCCCCTGCCCAACTAGGGCCCTGCCAGCTACCGGACAGCAGAAGGATGGTGTCTGCTCACACAAGTCAGGGGCAGCAGAGAAGGGTGCCCCGGACTGGGAGGACATGGTGCCCAAGGCTGGGAGGACACTGAGCCTAAACTTCTTGCAAACAAATGCAAGACGGGGTTCACCTCTTGAAAGACCAATTAATGGATAACTCAGCCCCAGACGGGATAGGGTGACCTCAGATTGTTTGCTGGTGGCCTAAACACTATCATCCTGTCTTCCAGCTAATCCAGGAAGCCTTTCTTACACTCCTTCCTCAACCCGCATAATCCATCCTCTGCTGGTTTTATCTGCGGGACTCTCCATCCCCTGCTCCCAACTGCAGACCTCCCCCTGCGCTGGCCTTTCCCACCACTCAGGGAGCCCTTCCACAAGTCCTTACCCCCACTGGCCCCACCCACCAAACTCCCAGAGACTCCTTAGGCCTCTGAGTACCCCTGAAAAATCTCTCCAGAGTCCCACGTATGGCCCCCATCAAGTGGTCTCCCCTCCTCTGGGCCCCTGCAACACTGGGTTCTGGTCTCTCTGAGGGCACTTGGAGTTATTTATGGCGGCGCTTATCTCTTCCAGCTCAGTGGGCGGCTCCTCCAGGAAGGGGTTGGGTTTACTCCTCTCTGGCCCGCGCCTGGACGCTCAGAAAGAGCCCGGCAGAGAGCAAGAGCAGGCGCGCCCCTCCGCCGGAGTGAAGGGGCCCCTCCCCCACCTCTCCATTCATAATATCTACCTAAAAGAACACCCTTCACCTGTGCACAGCATCTGACATTTACAGGTTTTGTCATGAACGCTTTTTCTCTGCTGGGAGTGAGGCAAGGATTCTGACCCTCCTATGGCAGAAGGTGGACATAGGTCACCCAGGTGGAGGGGTCAGGACTGTGTTCAGGGACCTCCGACTAGGGGCAGGAGACTGACAAGGCCGCAAGAGTGAATCATTCCCGTAAGTAGGGCGCAGACCTTCCCGCCTGCACCCCTTTGCCCCGCCTGTCCCTTTCCATCTGTGGCTGTGAGGACTTGCACAACCTCCGCTGCACCGGCCCAGGCCCCTCGGTCACCCTCCACGCCCTGTCTCACTCCTGCTTTATCACCCTCTAGGGGGTAACGACAACATTTTACAGAGGAAAAGAAGTGACTTGTCCATGACCCCAAGCCAACTTCTGCTCCCGGCTCTAGGGCGCGTCCACCCGATCCAGGGCGCGCCTGATCGCTCTCCGCCGCCCCCACGTCCCGGAGCCGGTCTGCGTGGACGCGGAGTCCTACTTACAGCCACTTGATGCCATAGCACACGCCGGTCTGGAACGCCAGGGCGAAGAGCAGAGCCTCGCAGACCTGCGGCCGCGCCTTCATGGTCGCGGGGCGGGCGCGCCCGGAGGTCGCACCCTCGAGGAGCCGCTTCGAAGTCCCGCCGCGCGCACGGCCGCCGCCGCTCGTCCTACGCGAACGCCGCCTGCAGTCGAGGAGAGCGGAGGCGGCGGGTTAGGGCCTCGCGAAGGGCGGAGGCCAGAGGGGGGTGTTTTATTCAAATTACAAAGGAGGGGTCGGGGCTTGGGGTGGGGGGGGCGAGCGCGCCGCGGGCGTCGCCTCCCGCTCGGCACGGCCCGGGACGCGGCCGGCGTCTGGCTCGAATTAGGGGCCGTGGAGCGCGTCCGAGGGCGTGACTACCGAGCGCAGCCCCGGGCCGGCCGCCCCTTTGCGCCACACCCGGCTGCCAGTGGGAAGGGCAGGGGGCGACAAGGCCAGAGACACCGGATAGACAGTGCAGAGATGGGCAGAGACAGCGAGAACCAGAGAGCGAGAGAGGCTGAAAGACGCGGAGACGGAGAAAGCCAGACAGACACACCGACCTTCGGAGGGGCAAACAGAATACCCGCGGGTGTAGGCACCGGGTGGATGAAAGGAGCGACAGATTTAACGATCAGAAATTGAGTTCTTATCTCTACAATATTAATTATTAGCTAGTCTAATCCCAGCAAGTCTCCTCATCCGCGGGGTCTCAGTTTACTCCCTCTGTACACTGGGGGCACAATTGTGATTTGGACACAGTTCACCTTTTCATAAGAACGTTTACCTAGCGCGATCGCATTTGCTCCTTCCAGCAACACTAATAATGATAGTTACTACCACTGGCCCCCACCCCCCCACAAACCCCGGTGCACGACTTTCATAGACAGTGCTTTTTAGCTGCCTGAGTCTCAGGGCGGGGCCATTGCCATCTCCTAAATGAGACAACCGAGGCCGAGGGATAGGAAATGGGGTTGTTCCGCTAGTGAGCTGCGGGTTCTACTGCCCGAGTTCTGCTTCCACGTCTGCTGGATGCTGGGTGCGATCACAGACAAGGAAGTGGGGTTGCTCGAGATCAGTTTCTCAGTCTGGGAAAAGGAGGATGAAAATGGGATAGTAGAGATCTTTGTACAGTGAGGGCTGTTCAGCGTCGCGGATTTTCTAGTTCCTCTCTAGCGCTTCCCCTTTGGAGAGTAGGAGATACCCAGGTCGCCGCGGACAGAGGAGCAGCCTGCCCTTGGCTAAGCAGGAACGCTCCCAGGGCCTGCACTTCGCCGCCTCCGGCCGCCAGACGGCGCCCTGGGGCTGCGGAGCAGGGGCTACCCAGCCCGTCCGCAGGTCTCAGAGCTGCTTTCTCTGGCTTTTCTCTTTTTCTTTTTCTTTTTTCCCCTCTTCATTCTCACCTCATTAACTCCCTTCCCAGCTTCTCCCAATTTTACCAACACCTGGCGTTCGCCCGCAGACACACACGCCCCTGGGAAGGAGCAGAGACAAAAGGATTCCTTTCTAAAAGAGTTTTGGGAGCGGGAAATAGACGCTCACCTTAACTGGGGGCGCTTGAACTGGAAGGGAACGTTCTCATATGACAGTGTGAGCTTGGGGAAGCCCCTTATCAACTCCTTCGAACCTCAGTTTCCCCTTCTATTAAAAACGCATCTCCTGAGGTCTTTCCAGCCTCCCAGGAGACTTCGAATGTTTGGGCGCCTCTCTGCCTGTCTCCACTACGCGTACTGTGTATAGTGTGTGCTGTAAGCGCACACAGATTGGAAACCCACTGTTTTCTGGAGCCTTTCAGCAGAACCCAGAGGAAGGTGAGGAAGGCAGGGGCAAACTCCAACTTAACATTTTTTTCCTCCTCCGCCCAGCCCCTGGCTAGGCGCCTAACACAGAGGCGCTCACGACATAAATGCCAAATCAAGGCTGGCGGGGGGGGGGGGGGGGCGCGGTGTCTCAGTGGAGGTTCTCAGTGTAACTGAGCCCCCCACCCCTACTCAGCCTGTATCCAAACCCTTTGTCTTACTGACCCAGGAAGTTCACCACACTCCTGAGAATGAGAAAAATATCGACTGCCAGTGGGGGGGAGGGGAGACGATAAAACTCCAGTCTCTTGGCCTCCACCCACTCCCAAAACGTGGGCTCCCTCTCAAGGCGCCCAGCATTCCAGTGGAGCGACAGAAGGGACGGCAGGACGTGGGAGGGGTAGGGGGTTGGAGAGCGGCACTCACAGCTGGTGTCCAGCCGGGCTCGCCCAGAAAGAGAAGGGGCTGCTGGATTCACAGAGAACACCAAGACCCGGCCTCGGGCTTCCAGGCTCTTTCCGAGCCGCCCCGGTGGTCCCTGGTTTCCCCCTCTGCTGCCCCAACAGGTCGCTGGGGGGAAGCAGCACCTGGCCTGGTCTTGTGGATCCTGACAGATTATTCCTGTCGGGTGTAAACGCGTCCAAGACAGCGCGCCGGCGGCTGGCTCACCCTCAGCCTGAGCGGGGCTGGTGTACCGGAAGCCCCCGCCCGCCAGGGGGCGCTAAGCCGAGGTTTAAGGTGGGATCGGGAACTGCCTTCAGGGTCCTGAGATTTTGGGCAAGTCCCCTCCTCTTTCTGGGCCCGGGGTCCCAATCTGGGGATGGAATGAGGTGTAAAGGACGTGCCTTCTCGGTTCTGATCGTTCTATAAGATACCCACTGGCCGTGTTCTGCCCGGAATTGTCCAACCCCTTGCTTCAGGCCGGGCGCAGAGCCTCCCTTGGGCCAGGCATGTAGTGGGCCCGCTACAAAGCGCAGTATCTGTCGGAGAGATAAATGGCCCCTTCCTCCCTACCGTGGGGGAAAGGTCCAATCTACCCTGCTTGCAGCGGGGGAAGATGGGGGGCCGTTCGGGCTCTGCACACGCTGAGCACCGGCAAGCATCGGAGTCCGGCTCCAACAGGTGGTTATAAGGCTTGGAATCTGAAGTCCCTATACATCCCGCCGCTACGGCGGCCGTCCCTCTGATGAGCCGGCGCTGGGCGGGGAGAGAGCACGGCGCGCCGCGGGCAGAGTGCCCACGCCGCGCCTAAGGTCGGTGCGGACCGGGCCTGCGGCCTCCGCTGCGCAGCTCACAGCGGAGTCTTAGAGCCGGTGACACCGAGCGAACGCTTCAAGGTTACCTGCGTGTTGCAGAGCAAGGCCGAGTCAGCAGCCCCACTTTGACCACAAGCCGAATCTTTAGAGACCTGACTGCACGGCTGCGGACGCTGTACGGGGTCACCCAGAGACGGGTTATTTTGGAATTGGGAAGGGTAGGGTCGGGGTACCTCCAGCTATATCGCTGGAACCCGACCCTGAGCACCTAAGGACCGTGAGGCTCGTGGAGGCACCTTAGAGCTGGGAGGTGGGAGGTGGGCTCCCGCGCGAGTTCAACCAGATGTTCCGGGCGGTTCCAGATGTGCTTCAAGGCGACGCCGGGACAGGAATCTCCCTTCCCCACCCTCCAGCTTGGAGCTCAGGTCCGTAAACAAACTCTCGGCTCTCTTTCCTCCCCCGCGGCTTTTGGGAGCCATTCTCGAAGGCGTCCGCTCCCCTCCTCCAATTTGGTAGGAGCTGCTGTCGTTCTGCCACCCGCTCCCCACTGCCACACACACCCTCTACCCCGTCGCAGGACCCAAGTCTCCCATCCCCGGCGTGGCTCGGGCATGACTTCATCCGCGGGCCGACTGGGAGGGAGGGGGACGGTTCAGCGGAATTGGGCTCGCGGCGGGCGGTAGGAACTGCTCGGCCCACCTCCATCAGGCATCCTGATAGAGCGGAGCCCCCAGCCCCGGAGGCTGCGCTCCAAAAGCATTTCCCGGAGCGCCGCGGAACAGAGCTATGGAGACGGGGGTGGCTTGCTTGCGCCGGAGTGGGAGTGGGTGCCCATCTGGGTCGCGCAGTCAAGGTAGGACTTTGGAGCCTCCCCAGTCACCACCCCCACACTCCCTGGCGCTAACAGGTCTGGACTGAGCGCCCACCCGCTGCCCGCGGCCCCTGCTCACCTCCGGAGGCGTTCTCCCCACACGCCCTGAATGACCAGCTGCCAGGGCCTGCCGCCGGGAGTCGGGGAGCAGCGAGCGCAGCCCCCAGCAACCCGAGCGCTCTGCGCGGCAGCGAGGGCGCCTTCTTCACCGAGCGGCGGGAGCTGGATCCCGGAGAGCGGCGGCCGGCTCCGGTCCTAGGGTGACTCCTGCTCGGACTCAGGCTGCTCAGGCCTGCGCTCGCCAGCCCACTCGCCTTCTCGTCTTCGCCCAGCACAGTCTCCCGCGCCGGCAACCCAAACTGCTTTATAAGGCGCGGGCAGTCTCTTTGATCCGCCCACGTCAGCGCGCTGAAACCCCACGGGGTGGCTCCGGCCGCGCGGGGGGCGGGGGCGGGGTCCCCGCGGATGCCACGGACTCTTGGCGCCTTCAGCACAAGAACACTTCGCACCCTGTTGAGTTACAGAGAAACTTACTAAGTATAGCTGGTGTTTACTAAGCCCGCCTGCTGCAAGCCTACTGCGTGCCTGCGGTGCCTGGGGCCAGGTAGGGCGCGAGTGTAAACCTCGCAGCCAGCAGAGCAAGAAACCTCAACCAGACTGTTTTTATAGAGCAGGGAGCCAAGGCTCAGAGGGAAGAGTGACTTAGGGCTCAGTTTAGAGATCCAGCATCACTAGGCGTCTGTCTTGCAGCTCAGTTACAAGAGCACCACAGGTTGGAGAACTGCGTTGGCATCCTAGTTCGTCGCGCCCCCAGATCCCCCAAACCCCGCCATCAGCCAGTCAGACATTCGACATTCATCTGGAGTCATGTCTCCAGGTCTGTTTCCAGTTCTGGAAAAGGGATCAACCACCCTGAGCTCTCAGCACCCAGGAGTAAGCACCCAGGAGGAGGGCATCTCAGATTCCAGAGTGACTGTTGGGGAATCTTCTGGGCATCTCTTGCCTGGCCCCAGGGGACCCCCAAGAGAGCTGGGTTTTAGAAGCTAAAAGGGATTAGACAGGTGCTTCTTGCCAGATGTAGACCTGGCCTGGGTTTAAGGCTGTATTTGGGGAGGCAACTTCCCTGGTACCTGTTGGCCCCACTTCGGCCTTCCTGACTTGCCATACCTGCTGCCCCCTCCCCCAAATTTATTATTTCTAGCTGCAGGTCAGGTGTTCAGGTTTCCTTGGCTTGTCTCCCCCATCCTATGCCAGATGCCTCAATCCCAAGGACAATCTGGTTCATTGGTAGAAGGAGAAATTATAAACTTAGTGAGAAGATACTTGTCTAGGTTCCCCCAAAACACTTGATACTCTTTCCCCCATCTTTGCAGCTGCTCCCGAAGTGGCACTGTAGGCTGCCCTAATCTGGTTACAGGCTCCTTCACATGCAACACACACTTCAAGGCACACAGAGCCCAGAGCAGGCTCTCAACCATTCCACTATTTGACATGTGACTGTACCCACCCCCGCCCCCCCTCCCCGCCCCCTGAACTGGGAGTGGGTCACAAACACACTCAGGAGATGCTTGTACATACCTTCTGCCTCCACACACTCACTAGCACACATGACAGAAATGGCCTTACATGCTTTCAAGATGAGGCCAAAAATTCAAGTGCTGCCCCAGCCAGTTCATGCACAAATATTCATGGACTTCCATGCACACTACACAAGTGTGCAACGCCAAATGCACCTATATGACTGCATATAGTCACAGGAATGTTCTATAAACACATGCGACAACTCCATGTCCTCTCCCAGAGTATTGGGATCTGTCCCATTAAAAAAGCCATGGGAAGGTAGTGGGGCATGAGGAGCATTGCCTAGGAAGTGTAGGGGGAGGAAGGGCTGCTCTACCTAAGAACCTGGGGATGAAGACCTGCAGGGGTCAAGAGTGGCCTTATTGTTTCTACCCAAAGGCACTCTGGCCACCACAGTCAGCCATTCCAAGTGACCTCTGCCTGATTAGGAGGTACCCTCTCTGGGTCTAGCTGTCAGCTCATCTGAGAAGTTAAATCAGTTGCCTCCAAATATTGTCACTCAAAGTCTTCAGTCAGAAGTCTCTCGGTTCCCAGCAGAGAAGAAAAACAGAAGTTTGGAGTGACGTAGACTTGGGTTCCAAGATCGATTTTGCCTAGTTTTACTCTTTTTAAACAAATTTTTTTAAAAGGAAAGGTGCTGGCAAGAATGAAGGTGAGTAAGCAAGCAGGCAGGAAGGGAGAGGAGGAAGAAGTGCTTTATTTATTTGAATTTAGTTGTTCATATAGGTTGTTCCCTCGCCCCCGGGTCTTGAACCCAGGACCTTGGGATGTATTGGGGACTGCTCCCAGGTATACTAGACTGCTAGGTCACCAGGGTACACCCTGCCCAGTTTTATTTTTTAACTGTGTGAACAAGTTGCTTAAACTCCCTGAATAATAATAACCCTGAATTATAATTATTAATGAAATGGACATAATGGGAATAATGCAATCTCACCAGATCCTCGTTATTCTCCAACATGGGCATTAGTATCCGCATTTCATAGATGCGGACACTGAGGCTCAACAGGGAACCAAGGGTTGGAGCTGATATTTGAACCCAGTCTCTCTAACTCAGTGCACTGTGGTTGGTCCCCACTGACACAGAGGGAAGAAGGATAGTGACTTTATATTGTCTTGAGAGGAGTTGACAGAAGCCAGGAGAAGATCCCAGGACTCCTGAAGCCCAGCCCCGACCTCCCCCGCCACCACACCCCTGCAGTTACTCAGTTATGCCTAATGAGTCAAGACCAGACATCTGCTGGGGTTGGAAACCCGCCCTGGGTGGGAGGAGGTGGGGATGAGGAAAAGGGAAGCAAAGCCTTGAGACAAAATTGAGACAGACGTGGTGCAAGGGTCTGTCCCTGTACCCCAGCCTCCTCACTTGTATAACTCTATACCACCTCAGACATTCTGTGATATTCTGAGAAACTTATGAAAAGAAATTTTTTTTTTTTTTCATCTTTAGAGCCATCTGATCAACCCCTTCCCTATTTCACCTTCATCCTTCTGTCTGGGGCCTCCCCAAGAGCCACACTGGGTCAGGCCTGTGTGGCCACCTGGGCCGCAAGCTCCCCTTCAGAAGGGCGCGCTCTGGGCTGGCAGGGCAGACACACTCTTGGTGGCTGCTGCCATGGACATGAATACATTTTCTTTCTTCTCAGGAAGCCCTGTAATTCTGGTTATCTGATCACCCAGATGTGCTGGGGCTTCCTGTCAGCCCCACCTGACTGCCGTTGGTCAGGGACACACACCTTCCCACTCAGCACCCCTGCACACAGGGGGCAGCCAGGCTGAAAGGACATCGGGTGGGGGGAGCCTCAGTTCCATTCAACTTGCTGACCTCTGAGGACCTCTCTACCCACCTCACTTCCTTCCCTCATGGCCGATGCCTTGCTGGGGATGTGCGGGGGTGGGGGGGGGGTGGCAAGTGGGCTGCTCCCAGGAGCCCTGGATGGAGGCACAGGAGACCCCATTATAGTTCTTAACCTTGAAGTGTCATGAGATGCGACAGCAAATAATTGTTTTGCTTTTTCTGAGCCCCAGTCATCCCACCTGTAAGTGAAGGGGTTGAACGAGATAAACTTCAAGGGCTGGGCAGAGACAGCCCAGCTGTCCCCTGACTCCAGGGTTGGCATGGCCCATGATACCAGATCTTTCAGGCAGGGGAAGGGAGATTAAATAGCAGACTTGTCGTCAGAGCACCTGGGTCTGGCTCTTGGGTCTCCTTCACTTACCTGTGGTATGGCCCTAGGTGGGTCACTCTGTGATCCCGGAGTCCGTCATCTCCGAAATGGGAAAACCATTAAGCCATTACCTCTGAAGATTACCCAGAGGTAACACTGCAGGCGAGAGAGATACTGGTTGACAAAGTGCCTACTGTGTGCCAGGCAGTCTCTCTGCCTGTGGTGAGACCAGCAGAGAAGGAAAATGAGTGCCAGGTCTCCGGTAATTAGGCAGATCTCCCAGTCAGTGAGTGGCGGAGGCTGGCTGCAAACCTCAGGTGGCCTACCTGGTGCCCCTGAGCCTCTGCCCACTGCCCTACTCCCTTCCTCACCTCAGTTACTTTGGGGGAGGGAGTGTTATTTTACAAAGCTCAGGGAGCAGGCTTAGAGGTCAGGGTCATTTGAGAGATGTCTTTCCTGCATGCACATAACAAAACACCGTGGGTCATGTCTACTGAAGGTGTCGCTTCTGAAAGGTCGCTTTCAACTCTTGATTGTTTAATCTTGGTGGTGGCTGCTCAGGAGACAATGTTTGTGTTTCTCAGGCTTCTTTCAATCCCAAGAGAGAAACCCAACTCCAGCCAGGTTAGACGTAAGAGAAATCAATGGGCTCATCAACTAGAGAAGAAATTGGGCTGTCTGGTGTCCTGACAAGAGAGCTGTATTCATGGGGGGCCTGGGGCTGGTGACCAGGTTTCCGTACTTACCGGAAGTGCTGTCTGAAAATCATTTCTGCTTCTTACTGCTTTCTTGGAGCAACACGGGCCTCATTTCTTCCCCATGGTATGCAGCCATCAGCAGCCTCAGTCAGGAATTCCAGGCAGATGAGTCTGTACCAGTCCCAGGGAAGGTGGCTGATTGGTCTGCATGAGTCACACCCTCTGTTTGATTGACAGCTGTCTGGCCATAGGAAAGGTCCATGGGAATCGCGAGGGGGCAGTGCCTCTCACCAGAATAGGAGAAATGAGAAGCTGTGGGCCACTGGGCACTTGTGTCTAGGATGACAGTTTCTTCTACACTTGGGCTTCCTCTTGTTTGATAAGAATACAAGGCAGTTTTTCTGTCCCTGGGTGTCAGCCTGCTCATACATAGGGCCAGAGATCCACCTGGCCCAGTGGCCCAGAGAGAAAGCCAAGCTGAGAGAGGAGGTCAGTTTTCTCACATGGCTAGGTGTGTGGTACAGGAGACAGGAGGAATCAGGTTTCCTGACACCCAGCCCTAAGTTAGGCAGTCATTTGTCACTAGCTAGGAACTCTTTTCTCTTTCTGGGAAGGCCAGGGAGCTAGCTCTTTAATGGAACCAATTCCTCTTATCCCAGGACACCCCCCCCCCCCCCCCCCCGGAAATGTGACTCTATTCTGGGATGAAATCTGTTTCTCCACCCCTTGACCTAGGCTAGTGAATTGTTGGACCAATGGAGGCGACAGAAGTGACGCTGTGCAAGTCCTGGAGCTCCAGGCCTCAGGGGGCCTTGCAGCTTCTGCTCTCGCCCTGTTGGAGTCCAGCCCAGGTGCATGTCGGGAGCCCAGGCTGGACTACCAAACGATAAGAGACTGTGCAGAGAGAAACCCGAGGCCACATGGAGGGAGATCCTGCTGTCTCAGCCATCCCAGCAGAAACAGGCCTGGCTGACCCACCGGTCAAATGCAGCCACATGAGTGAGTCCAGCGAGAGCAGACCACCCGTCTGCCCACAGAATCCAGGGAATCAGTCGTTTTCAGCCACGAAATTTGCACATGGTTTGTTTCATAGCAACAAAGTTTAAATAGCGAAAACCTTAAAAATATATCTCAGAGTTGGGCGACCAGCTTCTTATATCCTGGCGCTCTGGCCACCAGGGCACCTGTGTATGTCCCCACTGCTCTGTTAGTGGCTGACTCTGTCTCACCCACTCGCCTCCCTAGTGCTCCATCAGGGCCAGCAAACAACAGTTGCTCCCGAGTTGCCAAATGAGCGAGTGAATGTCCTTACCCAGCTTCTGTCTGCACACCTCGAGGAAGGCGCTCCCTCCTTCAGGATCACCTCTTCCATTATGGGATGGCTCTGCCTGGGAGAAGGTCCTCCTTTATTGAGAGCAGAGACATACGACTCTCTCCCTGGGGTCCTCTCTTGTAATATGACGGCCTTGGAGAACATCACAGTGGTCCCTGGCATTTGTAAAGCAGCACAGCCTCCCTTAATAACATGTGTTTTCATGTACGTGGAACCCCAACCTCAGCCCTAATTTTAAGGGCAGTGTTTCTACCAGGGTCTAAAATGAGCATGGGCTCTGGGGTTGCATAGTTTAGAATTTCAACCCCAACCCCACCTCTGCACGGCCTTGGAAAAGATACTTCCTGTCTTGGAGCCTCAGTTTTCTCATCTGGAAAATAGGAGCAGTGAAAGGTACCAACCTAGGGTTGCTGTGGGGCTTAAAGAGGAGATGATGTATGTAAAATGCTCTGGACATAATCAGTCCTTGATAAAGTTTAGTTCCTTTTCTGCCAGGTACTTAAACAGTTCCAGATGGAGTGTTCATTTGTGTTTAGCATTCATGTCTATATAAATAATGTGCAGGTGGGAGAGGAATTGTCAGGTGGCTGGGGGTTGGGGGTTGGGGTTGGGGTGGGGTAAGCATTCCCAGCAGTGGGAGGGAGCAGCAAGAGGGAGAAGTTTGGTTTGAGGGCTGGGTAAGTGGGGGGCTTGGTGCCATTGGCACAAAGAGGGGCAGACAAGAAAATGACTGGGAGGAGGACTGGCCCATGTGCCAGGGAGGGCCCTGAATGGTGGGCTAAGGAGTATGGGCTTTGCCAAGAAGAGTATGGAGACGGTCTTAAGAGGGGAGAACATAGTCAGCTGTGGGGTTCAAGTCTGGAGAACGGGGCTGAATGTTCCTTGAAACCTGAGAGGGAAAAGTTGGGGTGGAAGCAACCCATATTTGGGGAACTCAGGCCCATGTGGGAAAAGAGGACCTGGCCACTTAGTGTGGACACACTCATCATGGAAATCAGGGCCCTTGTCTCTCTGGCCTCATAGTATCTCTATTCTGTATCTTCAGGGCTAGGTCCTGCAGGAAGTCTCCTTTCTGCTTTTTCAGTTTAGATCAGACTGTGGGTAGACCAGAGAAGACCTGGGACAGATCTACTAGCAGAGAGATTCAGAGTACTAGAGCCGGCCACTAACCTTATTCATTGTTCAGAGGAGCCCCCTTCCAGGCTGAGCTGAGTTTTACAGAGTTCTAAGCCCTGCCATAGTTATGGGCTCATTGAGACTCGCAGATGCCTTGGGAGGGAAGGAAGCTGGGTAGAGATGATTAGCCTCCCTCCCTCTCTCTCTCTCTCTCTCTCTCCTCTCGATCTCTCTCTCTCTCATGCTTCATTAGTTTACAATACAACATAAATTCCAGGGGAACAGATTTTTTGAGATGAGGAAACATGTGCCCAGAGAGGGGAAGTGACTTGCCCAAGAGTACACAGCAAATGTAGGGCAGAGCGTCTGGAGCCAGACCGCCTGCCTCCCACTCCCATCCTTGCCTCTTTCCGCAGCATGGAAAGATGGTGTAAGACATTCTTACTACCTGCTCTGGGTGAAAAGTGAGGGGAGCCAGAGAGGTTGACAGCCATCAGCAGACAACACTTAACCCAACCTGACAATTTAATTGTGAAAATGTGGACGAGATACAGTTATATGTAAGGAAATCCAGACGGTCTGTGCCCCTGGGGAGCCTCGGCCAGCACCCCAGTTGCCGGGGAAACAGAGAAGGTTGGAATGATGTCACCAGACTTCTGAGGCTGAAGGATGGAGGATGGGTTACCCACCTACCTCTTGAGAACCAGATGGGGGTGTGGGCCTGGCCAAAGGCTGCCGTCCTCACCGTTAACTCCTTCCCTTACTGGTTCAGCAAAGGGGAGCTTCTGAGAAGGCTATTGATTTGCCGGAGGTCACGCAGGCTGTGTCCCTATTTCAGGTGTTTATTTGTCCTGGATGCTGCGGTGCCTTGGTCACAAGGCCTAGTCAGAGTCATTGGTGACTCCCTGTGCCCAGCACAAGGCCTTGCAAAGAGCAATATCAACTCTTCATGGAGGGCTGCTTCATGCCTTTGCAGAATGGGGTTGGGTGGCTCAGGAAGCTGATACTTGTTGAGTTCATAGCCCTGGGCTGTCATCCACAGCAGCTCTCTCTGGTTCAGGGGATACTGAGCTCAGAGAGGGCAGGTCACCAGCAGGCTGGGTGGTGCTGGGCTGCTCTGGTGTCATGCCTCACAGATATGGCTCCTTAGCCAATTGTGACCCAGGGAGGAGTCTCACTGCCGCCCCCTCAGCTGGAGCCAGGGACCTGGGCCTTGGGAAGCCCCATTGTCTGGAGTGTTTTCTCTGAATCCCCAGCTTCAGGCCCAAGACTGAAGACCAATCTACCAAAGCACCAGAAGCAATTGTAATAACCGCCCTTTGCACAGCCCCTGACAGTGTGCCAGGCGCTGGGCTATCACTTTATGCTGCTTTTCTCAAATAGTTACAAGTCTGTGGGCTGGGGTTTACTGTCCTCACCTTGTAGCCCAGAAAACAGATGTTGAAGAGAGTAGGGCACTTGCCCACCTGCACAAAGCCAGAAAGTGAGAAGCTGGGACTTGAACCCCAGGTCACTCTGTACTCCCAAACCACGACTGCCTCTTTCCCCAGATGGAAGATCATTCCACAGTGGGCTTGAGCCCTAGGGGAGGAAAAGGGGTGTCCCAGTTTTCTTCCCACTTTCTATGGTGACATCACGCCTCCCCATTCAGCCCCTACTTTCTGAGGTTCTGGTGGGGCTGCCAGTTTCAGAGCCCTGTCCCCTGCTAGATGGCCTGCCCTTTTAGGGAATTCCATCTTTCTAGCCATGTGATATGGCCTGGATGAGCAATTTCCCTCGGACTATAGTAATGGATTCTAGGAGAAGGCAGTTAGTTTCCCCGCATGTGAGGAAGACAAGGAGAATGAGAGCAGAAGGAGTAAGCAGGGAGGTGGCCAAGGTCATTTGAGTTCCCAGGCTCACCCTTGGCCCTGTCGGTGTGCGGGCCTGAGAATCCATGTTTCTTAGGCTCACTGGAATTGAGTCTCTAGCAACCGAGCCCTCCTGTTACCTCTGCAATGTGTTGAGGACTGTGCTATTGCCATAGGAGGCACAAGACTGTTGTCCTCCAGGAACTATCTGAATGGAGGCTGTGCAGACAGAGCTCTGGGTCCCCTATCTGCACCTTCTCAAACTCGCTGTGATTCTTCCCGACTCTGGGCTTTAATTTCCCTGTCTTTAGCATAGAGGATGGGGTGCAGGTTCTCTGTATTCTATGAGATCTATACTATTACAATTTTTTGAGAAAGAAATTGAGACCATATCATTTATATTCACCCTTTTAGCATTTACAGGCCAACGATTTTAGTGTCTTCACAGAGCTCTGCAGCCGTCACCTCTTTCCAATTTCAGAACGTGTCTATCGCCCCCCAAAGAACTCCAACAACCATCCCCCCATTCTCTTCACCACCTCGGACCCTATCAATTGCTGATCTTCTTTTCATCTCTGTGAATTTTCTTGCTCAGTATATTGCAAGTATATTTTCAAGTTTGTCCATTTTGTAGCATGTATCAGTACTCTTTGACTTTTCTTAAAATGGGATAAGATCTCATTGTCTGGATAGATTTCCCTTTGTTCATTCATTCATCACTGACGGGCATTCTAACTGTTTCCACTTTTTGGCTTTGATATCATAATACATATGATACATATGAAGATTTCTGTACAAACTTTGGCCCCAAAGAGAGGGAGGGAGCATAAGTGTCCCAGGTGGGGTCAGGGACAAGACCAACGTCTGTAGACTGGGAAGTGCAGAGTGACAGTGGTCTCTGGGGCCAAAGGGGCAGTGAGAACTCTATGGGCCAGGGATCGGTTGATAGGTCGAAGGGCTGCCTCTCTCGTCCTTCAAACAGACAAGGCTCTATGTCGGAGTCATAGTACAGCTCAGAGGACGCCTCCCATGTGCCCCTGGTGAGCTCCATGTGAGAGGCCCAGTCACACCCCCCTGCCACGGGGCTAGCAGTGAGCAGTCCACTCAGGACTGACAATGCTATAGGCTCCACTCAAGTCTAGGGCAGCAGGGCTGTACCTAGAGAGCAAGGCAGTTGGGGTCCGATAGGAGGGCTTTTGTTTCTTGTTTTGTGTGTAAGTGAGGGACACATTCTAACAGTCAGGGGGAAGATGCGAAAGGAAGACAAGAAGAAACTGCTATGTGAGCACCTACCTTTTTTCCCAAGAGGCACTTTGAGAACTTTATCTCAGCTCCCAACCCCCCAGAGAAACAGAGGGGGCTCACAGCATCGGAAACTTGTTCTGAGAGGAGGGTACATTGACCCAAGATCATGTAGCTAGTAGGTAACAGAGCTCGGAACTGAGCCCCATTTCATCTGTGCTGAAGCACCCACTTTGCTGCTAATGCCAGGCTCCCCTAGAAGAAAGAGAAAAAGAGGAGGGCCAGCCAGAGAGAGAGAGAGAGAGGCCCAGCAGAGGGAGAGAGCCACAAGGAAAGGAAAGTAAGGACAGGAAAAAATGAAAAACAAGAATGGCAAGAGCGTGAGGCCCTGACAGAGGCTGAGGCCTACAGCCGGTCCTTGGGGAGTAGCTGAGGGTGGGGATGGCCAGAAACTGCTGACAGGACCTGGAGCCAAGAACCGTGCTTGGCCAAAGACCCACTAGAAAGGCTTTTACCTCAAGATATTGAAAAGGGGGACTGGCATGGGGAGCAGGGTCTGCCTGGAACGAGCATGGTGGGCTCAGATGGCCAGGGGCTGCCAAGCAGGGTTCTTCATATATCATCTAGCTCAGATAACCACTATGGCCTCTCAGGCTGGCAGGCCATGCTCCTGGACATGCTTTCCGCAGACCTGCAGGCCGAAAGGCAGGGAACGATGACCAAGCCTTCCAGGAACACGACAGATACCTTCATGTGGCCGGTAGGTAGGGTGGCTGTATCGTTTATGGTTTAAACTGGGACACTGAAGAGTGAGTGGGAACCACAGGTCTAAGCAAAGTGTAGGGGCTCCTGGCCTCTCGGGCCTGAATAGTCGGGTCTGATAGCCTCCCCAGCTTCTGTGCCTCATTTACATTGACCTTCCTTGGCAGATACTTAGGGCCTTGGCCTGGTCCAGAACACCCCCCCGTGCCCCCATCACCAGCACCTTACTACACCCCTTGATTGCTCGTGCTCGCCCTCAGAGCTCAGCTCAACCATGGGCAATGTGCTTGTTCACCACTCCATACGCCGCGCGATTTTCCAACCTGGCACGGTCACAGTCACAATAGTGAAATCAATTATTGATTGTGCATTGGATCGTTTTAAGGTTTGTCTCCCTTCCTCAGGGAAGGACTGGGTCGGAGTTGCTGTGTCCTGAACACCCAGCCTATAGCCTTGATGCATAAAAGAATAACTCAACTCCCAGGTCCCCCGCACTGCCACATAGTTGTGTCCCCCTTAGAGGTTTTGGTTCTCTCCTACACTAGGAGAGAGAGGGAAGAAGCTAGTCCTAAAGAAAATAACCTCCCACTACAATGTGCGTTTCTGATTTCTACCCAGGCCTGCATTCCTGTGGGGAGGAACCACACCCCTTCTCTTCAGTAACTTCGGGACTCTCTACACTAGCTTTGGACCCAAAGGAGGGTCGCTGTCTTTCCCAACTAGAATGCCAGCTCCACCAGTACAGGGGGTGCTTGTGGGATGGTACCTATTACATAGAAGGTGTTTCTTAAACAGTGATTGAGACTGAAGGGCTAAATGAATGATTACTATTATTGCATTATATTCTTACCAGCAGCAATCAGGGGAAGGATTGTTATGCTTATTTTCTAGACGTGTCTTAGTCCATTCGGGCTGCTAAAACAAAACACTGTTGACTGGGTGACTTGAACAACAGATGTTTATTTCTCACAGTTCTGGAAGCTGGGAAGGTCAAGACCAAGGTGCTGGCAGATGGTTCTCTGGCGATGACTGCCATTGTAGTGTGTGCTCATGTGACTGCTCTTTTTTAACCTAGGGTGTGGGGTGGAGAGGGAGAGAGAGGGAGAGAGAGAGGGAGAGAGAGGGGGAGAGAGAGAGAGAGAGAGAG
>RJWH01005979.1:0-63823 GCA_004363575.1 Solenodon paradoxus | reverse complement strand
GAGAGAGAGAGAGACAGGAGAGAGGGGGGGAGAGAGAGAGAGATCCTCCCTCTACCTCTCCCATAACATCTAAACCTTATAAACTGACTTAATAGAAATAGACCCTTGAGAATATAACTTCTTGGATTATAAAGTGACATTCTACATTCTCAGAAACCTTATCCAATCATTTATTCAACAATTGTTCATCACAGTCTACTTTCTCTTCTGAGGCTTAAAGCATAGTACAAAGTTTTACAATAGTAATCAAACAGGTTATTACATACTTGCAAATGGAAAAAAAAAAACAGTAGGCTATCCCATAAAAGAAAATAAAGGTAGGTGTGGGTGGGAGATCAATATACTTAGAAAGGGTGGTCCAGGAGGTGACAGGTAAGCTAAGAGATAAAGGATGTTATGGAGCCAGCAGGTGAAAAATGGGGGAGGAGGGCTACCAGCCAAGGCAACTGTAAATGGCGGTCCCAAGGCAATGCCTCCTTGGGGGAGAATCTGAAAGGAAGCCAGCTGTCATGCGTGAGAGGGGACGCTTCCCCAGCTAAAATCACTCTCATCCGTCAGGCAGCCCCAACTGGCCTCAGCAGATCCAGCGTCCCCTTCTCGTGCCTCTCATCAGCTTATTCCTGATGTCACTGCTTCGCCTTATTTCAGACTCCATTCTGTTTTGCATTATATACAGCTATGCAGAGATAAAAATCCGTCTGTTGGCTAAAATGAAAAATAGCAACAACAAATACTGGCAAGGGTTGCTCATCTGTTGCTCGTGGAAATGTAAAATGGCACAGCCACTCTGGACAATAGCTTGTCATTTCCTTGTAAATTAAACACACGCTACCATACAGCCCAGCGATTATGCTCTTGGGCATTTATCCCAGAAAAAAATGAAGGCACATCCACCCAGAAACCTGTGCACAAATGTTCAGAGCAACTTTATTTGTAAAAACCCAAACCTAGAAATGGCCCCGATGCCTTTCTACAGCTGAGCAGTGCATCCCATCCATTGACTAGTCCTTGGCGACCGAAAGGAACCTGCTGTTGACACACAGCATGTGCGAAGCTCCCAGGACTTCCAGTGAGAAAAGCCGGTCCTGAAGTGACATGCTGATTCCATGTCGGTAACATTCTTGAATTAGAACACGAAGGCAGTGGGACCGATGCCAGGGGTCGGGAGTGAGGGGCGTGGGGTGTGGCTGTGATAGGCCGTGCGAGGGGCCCATGAGTTGCCGGCACCTTGGCTGTGTCAAGTCCACCTCCCTGGCTGTGATGCCGTCCTGGTTACGTAAGCGGCTGCCACTGGCGCCATCGGGCTGGGAGTGCATGAACTTTCTGAATTCTTGTTTAGCGCTGCACATCCATCTACAATGATCTGAACATACTTTATGTTTTTTTAAAGGGAAGTTGCAGGCAGGAATGAAGGCGAGTTAGCAAAGAGAAAGAGAGAGGAGGGACATGCACTTTATTTTATTTAGTTGTTCATCTTGGTGGTTCTCCCGGCCCTGGGACGTGAACCTGGGTCCTTGGGATGTGTGTGGACTGCACCCACCAGGGGGGCGAGGACTTAACTACTAAACCACTAGAGCACTCTCAAAAACCATTCAACTTCAATTTGTCTAACAAATTAGTTTTTAGCACTATTTTAAAATGTATTAGCATATTAAGCCTTTTTTTTTAATGTCTGTCCCCTCTGCCAGATGATGAGAACTTTTACTCCAGAGTTGCCTTGTTTGGTTCCACACAGCTCCTCTCAAAAACCCTGCCTGTTGCGGCAAGGGCACAGCTCTGGGGGCTGGAAGACAGGCCAGGTCCCAGAGCTGACGTCAGCAGAGGCCTGTGGCCAGCCCAGAGCACGATGCGTGAAGCGGGAGTCACCGTGCAGTGTGACAGGCCAGCAGGTGCGCCCAGTCACGCCGGCCGGCCTCGGGGTTTCCGTGGACACGGGACAGGGACAGGGACATGGAGGGTGCGCTGCGCCCAGAGCAGTCACCACACCTGCCTCTCCGAAGGTCGGTGGGGCGTTTCTAGGGGAGCCAAGGCCATTCGTGTCCTGTAGCTGCTGCAGCTCAGTCCCCCACGTGGTGGCCGAAGGCAGCATAGACACTCCCAGGGTCCCGGTGACCAGGATCAAAGTCGCGGCCTTGGGCTGAAATCAGGTGCCAGCAGGGACCCAGCCCATCTCCATGATCCTGCTGTCATCTCGTGGCTCCGCTTCTTCCCAGAGAGATCGCTGGGAACCGGCTGTCCAGGGGCTGCAGGCCGGGAAGTCTTGTTCTGGTGCAGCGCAGGCTGGGAACTGGCCATCCGTTGGGGTGCTGGCCAGGAACCAGCTGTCCAGGCAAGGTGCATGCTGGGAGCAGCCTGTCCAGGCGAGGTGCATGCTGGGAGCAGCCTGTCCAGGCGAGGTGCATGCTGGGAGCAGGCTGTCCAGGCGAGGTGCAGTGCAGGCTGGGAGCAGGCTGTCCAGGAGAGGTGCAGTGCAGGCTGGGAGCAGCCTGTCTAGGCAAGGTGCATGCTGGGAGCAGCCTGTCCAGGCGAGGTGCATGCTGGGAGCAGGCTGTCCAGGCGAGGTGCATGCTGGGATCAGGCTGTCCAGGCGAGGTGCAGTGCAGGCTGGGAGCAGGCTGTCCAGGCGAGGTGCAGTGCAGGCTGGGAGCAGGCTGTCCAGGCGAGGTGCAGTGCATGCTGGGAGCAGCCTGTCCAGGCGAGGTGTATGCTGGGAGCAGGCTGTCCAGGCGAGGTGCAGTGCAGGCTGGGAACTGACAATCCAGGAGGGGTGCCCTCTGGAAATAAATGACATCGGGCAATTACCTGCGAGGATGACATCACTGTTGTCCTCCCACTGGAGGAAGGTGAGCCCCTGGACCTAGGTAGTTGTTGCCAGACAGCCCAGAGAAGTCTACGTGCATAGCCATCATTTAGTGATTATGTCAACTTCAACAACCGGATGAGCATTCGCATAACCTCTGTTGTGTCTTCTGTAAATGGGGACTCATCCCGCTATCTAACCCTTACGGAGGGCTGCCATCTGTCCCCATCTGCCTGGGATTGCTCTGCTTTAGCAGCTTAGAGCCATCCTCCTCTTCCCCTCCCACGCCTGACATCCTGCTGTCCCACCTTGCCTGAACCCAGGCCCTCTCATACTCCAGTGGGTCCTGCTCCCAGCTGCAAAAATCTGTATGTCTACGCCTTAGGGACTGTGTGAGCATTGATGATTAAGGATATAATTCTTATCACAGCAACCGGCAGCTAGGAAGGGCCAAATAAAGGTTGATTTCATTGTGATATTGTTGTTGAGGATGATGCTGATGACCCACGCACCTTGGACGTCGATCTCATGGAATGGAATGTTAGTGGGAGGAAGGGGGCTTAGTGACCCCACTGCTGTTGGACTTCCTGGCTTGGAAGGCAAGAGTCTTGAGGGAGGATGATCCCTGCAGTCAGTCCCAACCTGCTGGAGACCCTGACAGTGGCAGATGCTGGCAGGATGTCGGTGCCGCACAGCTGAGGGGGATTAGGAAATGGGTCCCCGCCTCCTAGCTCTGTGTGAAGCCGTTTGATGAAATTAATTTGCATGGCCAGTAGTGAAGGCGCTCAGTCTGCATGGAGGCTAATTTGTGAAGCTGTGGCAATTTATTGGCCTGGTTGGATGTGTTTACCAGGAGACCAGTCATTGGATATTGTATTTTGTTGTACGCAGAGAGGACCTGCACCCCGACCTCACTTGAAGAACCTACCATGGGATAATTTCCTCCCCAACAGATGACTGGCAGTACAGTGTGGTGACAAATGATCAGTACTGTAAATGGTTAAGATAAGCCAGGGCGAGGAGCCATATGATTTATGCAAATAATTAGCTCTTCCTGGGTAGTGGCCTGCATGTCTAGGTAACTTTTATTTTTTCAGACAGTCATCTCCATAATGAGCTATTAGTCTGCAGGCCAGAAAGAAAGAAAGGGAGAGAGAAGGGAAGACCTTAGGCAGTTAAGTCTTTGTTCCTTCTGGAAGTCCTCATTTATTTGAAACCGAATGTGGTAATGTTTCCTTTTACAAAATTCCGCTGCTCTGGACTGTAAAAGCAACTCCAAATATGAGGGCCTGACTTGTATTTGCTCCTGTCATGGTTGCGGGGTTTGGACAGAACAGGCATTTCTTCTGGCTCAGTCTTCATGGGGTTTCCAGGAACACAAGGAGGCACAAAACCATGAGCATCTCTTCCTCGTTAGAGAAGGAAAGAAGATGGGGAATCAATATGACTGTGTTAGGCAGGAGTCTTTGGCTACAAATGACGGCGCCTGTGTAGAGGAAAGGGGTTAATTATTAAAAGGCTTCTTTAAGCAAGGACTGTTTCGTATAAATATTAAGACCATCGGGGGAGTCAAATTGTCCCCGACCCAGGGGCATGCCCAGACCTGGAGATCATGAGAAACAGAAAATATAGTTTGGGTTTCCTTACACCTTTTCCTGACTCTGTTTACCTTCTTTACCTGGCCACCTACATCCCCCGAACCTCACATGTCACCTCCGTGCCGGCAGGGGGAGCTCATTTTCTTTTCTTTGTCCTGGCTCAGCCTGGTCGGACAAGACTCCATCACAAGTTAGGAATCTGGGACCAATGCCTGGACTCACCTGTGGTGGTGATGGCATCTGCACCACCTAAGAACAGAGTTACTTTGGGATGAAAGAGGGAGGAGCAGCTCTTGAGAGGAGAGAATGCTGTGTGGAGGCAAAACGACAGGATGCAATTCGATAACTAAGTTAAACAAGGGTGGCATCTCTGCTGGTGGTACTAACAGGCAATCCCAAGTCCCCCCCACTGAGCCTGGCACTGCGCTAATCACTTGCATATGTGTAGAAGGGAGAGGGATAAAAGATGGAGCTTAAAATTCTTATAAGGATCTGAAAGAGCCAAGCCACAGTAAGCAAGATTTTCAGGAGGCAATCACATGAAAACAAATAAGGAATCTTTAAGTCTGAAGACATACCTCCATGATGGAATCCTAGAATGTGGACTCCACATTGCTAGGACCAGCTCAAGGGAATTCTGTGCTGTCCCTTTTAGAAGATGTTGGGTGATCAGTAATTCGCTCCCTTCCTCTCCATCTCCCACCCTTCTTTTCCCTTCCCTTCCTTTCATCCATCCTTCCTTCCTCCCTTCTTCCTTCCCCAAATATGCATTGGGAAGCAGCCACTTTTCCAGCTGCCCTGATTGTCTGATTGATAAGACAGTCTCTCCTGTTTGGATCTTTTTAGTCTCTGCTTTACTGTGGAGTGTGAGGGGACAGGAGTTTCATTCTCCATGAATGTTATGTTGAAACCATCTCAGAATTCTCAGTCACTGAATTCTAAGTGACTACGGACTGTGTCCCTTGGGCAGGTGAGGGTCTGGGTGAGAAATCCTTATCCTCCCAAGGAAACCACACTATCATCACTGCAGCTCTTTGTCCTTTATACTCAGGGTATTAAAGGTCATGATTGTCCCCTAAAAATGACAAAGGAGGAAGACGCAAAAATGCTCCCTTAAAGATGATATTCAAAGATTGCTTTGGGTCAGAGGCTGGAAATGTTTATACATTCTTGACTCAAGAGCTTAGGTGTGGTCACAAATTCCATTTAAGAAGCAAAGTGGCTGTCTCATTAATGTGCTACCAGGAAGCAATTAAAACAACCCATTTGTCAAAAAAAACACACCACTCAGAGCATTAGGGAGATGTGTATAACAGTTTGCATTTTAAGCATTTTGAGTCTCAATTCATTAATTGGCAGACACCTAAATCTGTCAATTTGGATAACATTAATTCAACTGCGAGAGAGAGAGACAGAGAGAGACAGAGAGAGAGAGAGAGAGAGAGAGAGAGAGAGAGAGAGAGAGAGAGAGAGAGAGAGAGAGAGAGAGAGAGGAGAGAGGGAAAGAGAGAGGAGAGAGAGAGAGAGAGAGAGGGAGGGAGGGAGGAGAAAGAGACAGAGAGAGGGAGGAGATAGAGGAGGTGGAGGAAGGAAAGAAGAAGGAAGGGAGTGAGACCCTAGTTGGATGGCAGGTACCCCCTGGAGTGGGTTTTTGAAGAGATCATTGCGAATTTCCTGGTCAGCCGTATTTCTTTGTTGGCCAGTTGCCTTCTTTCTTTTGTTTGGGAAATGGCTGCTGCAGAAGCCCTGACACAGATCTCTGAGGAGTGATTTTTGTGTGCGCTGTCAAGACTGGGATTTTAAAGAGATTTTCCAGTGCTTGCTGATGGGTTGCTGCCCTCTGGATGTGAATACTTCAGTGAAGGCTGCGCCACAAGGAAGGTTCTCCTAACCTCTAAATATATTCAGATCCTATTAGGAAGGATTGCAAAGAAGAGGTCCATTCCCTTACTAAAAAATTTCTTGGTCGCCTCTAAATAATCACATTTTTTCTCCTTGACTCAGAGAACCCAGTCCTGGGAAGCCTGAGAGAAAGCAAACACCATGGGTGTGGACTGAAAGAGTTAAGCCATTTTTCTATTTACATGGTTTATTTCACAAGTGTCTGACTCATTGGGCATAACCAGCAGAGTTAAATTACAAAATTACTATTTGGTCTCTTTTTTATTGACTACAATTCAAGGCTGCTTCAAGCCTCCCAAATTTAATCCCCCTAGCTCTTTGCCAAGCACATTGCCTTTTATTTTCGGTGTTAAACTGTGTAAGATACCCCTAAGGCTACATGGGAAGTTACTCTCTGTGATAGCAGCTAACGGAGTGTATCAATTGTTCATGATTTCCCATTCTCCTGTAAATTGGGAGAGGCAGGGAGAGCAGTGGGATGTGAATTTTGTTCCGTCAGCACTTTCTTGCCCCAGCTTTCGCCCAGGCAGTGCCTGTTTTGGTAATTAATTAGAGTGTGTTTGTAGCTATTCATTCTCAGTTACCATTTAGCAACCTGTCAAGTCCCCAGCTAATGAGTCTATGCCATAGAATTCGATGCATTTATTGTATTTTATTTTTTAGCATCCTGGTGCCACTGCTTTTTCTTGGTTCAGATGGAGTTACGGGGAAGATTCTGAACCAGTTTATGGGAAAGAAAGGCCTTTCCTCTCCTATTTGCACACTATCAGGCCAAGAATGGGCCTGCTTGGAGATTTTCATGGACTTTCCTCTAACCAACCAGGAACAGGGGGATCGTGATGCATATTGCAGTTACGACTTAATATCCGAGGGATGAATGAACTTACTCATCAGGGTCCTTGTCAGAGCGATGGTAAAATATCACATCTGGACTGGAACTTTTTTCCCAATGACAGGGAAAACTAGGACTGTTTCGCATTGTGTATTTTGTTGCTCTTTCTCTCTGTCGTGGTGGACTTGTGGTTACTCTGTGGTTTCTCGCTAAGAAGGATGTAGGCCTACAATTAGGTCTCTAGGCAGTGCTGGAAGACACGTTCCTGACACTGTGATTATATAAAAGGCTTAGTTTCCCGAGGATGAGTTCATTCACTTAGGAGAGTAAGAAGACGACATCTACTGCCCCTTCCAAAGAGGAGGAACAGTACTTGTATGAGAGGACGTGTCAGAAAAAGGGCTTGACCTTATTTTTTTGAGGGAGTGGGGCATATAAAACACACCATTGTTCTCATTTGTTGGAAGGTGTTGATTCTGAGTTGGAAGGTTTCAGGAACTCAAAAGTTCAAGCAATGGTATCCCCTGCTGGTTAGAAGTAAAATCCTCCATCCAGACCTGTGTTTCAGACTCGCTGCTATTTCTGAAACAGAGATAGAGCTGCAGCATCATATCCTCGATAACTTCCAGCGTTCCAGAACCGGGATGTGTTTCCTATCAGTTAGAAGTAGACTGAAAAATTAAAAACACAACCCAACACTTTCACATATTGGAATTGATGGGACCAAGTCACAATGTATTGGGGGCAGCAATGAGGCAAGGAGAAAGAAATGGAGTGTTTTCTTAATAACACCAAGCCTCATGGTTCATTCTTTAAAAAAAAATAGCAGAAATACAAATTAAATCCTCTATCTAGGGAGAACATGACATTTCTTCTTTATAAAAATGTCATCATTTGAGTAGAATTTGTTTTCATTTCACCCATTGCACCTACTGATCTCTTGTCTGTTATTAACATTTGGGGCATGTGTGAGTACATATATATGTGTGTGTATATGTATATGGGTACATATGTACACATACATACATATATATATAATTACATATAATAAAGGATCAAAGAATCTCTGCATACTCCTCTCCTTCCCTCCTCAAAGAGATGAGACAGCATTATATTTGGTGATTCTTTAGCCCAGACTGGGGGCTCACTTTGACCCTAAGGTCATCATTTCTTTTACTTGTTGGCCATCTGTTCATCAGAAAGCGTGATGGTTCTAAGAATGGCTGTTTGCTCCTGTTCAGATGTACAGACCTGTTGCCAGTGAACCAGCAAATTTCACTAATGTGAGTCTTTTTGTGCTGCTGGTAAAAAATCTGAATTGAGATGAGCCACACTTTGTATGTTCCAGGCATCTCGCGGTGTGGAGAAGGCGCCCTCTGCATGGCTGTCTCACCTCCAGAGAATTGTCCTTTGCTCATAGTTAAATGTTGCAACCATTTAATTCCATTTTTTAAAGGGATTACAATATCAGCTCAATGAGAAAACGTCACCCTGCGCTGATTTCTGATAATAGCAGACATGTTAATATGAAGTTATTTTAATCCCCAAAAGGCATTATACAGTTTTTTTTTTTTTTTTCCCTTTCTTTCTTGCCATTCTTGTTTCTTTATAGATTCACCCTTTTGAGTATTCAGGGCTTGCTTTTTCTTTCAGCTAAAGGAATGCAATGGAGAGAAGTGTTATTGATGAGGGCTGATTAAGCAAATTAATGAATTGAGACAGCTGAATAGTAAGAGGAGAATTTGAGGAGTGGAATTGGTTTTTGCTCATTGACTGTAAAGTGTATGAGCTAAAACCACAAGGGTACCTGATGGAACAAAGCTATACTGCTGAGGTAAGTGAAGAAAGGGTATTTAGAATTGCCTATTTTTTCTCTTCTAAAGTCTTATGCTGGCTAGCCACTGCTTCCCCTGCAGATATTTTTCCTTTGCCTCCTCTTTTCACTGAGTCATTGACAAGAGCTCAAGTGAACGTATTTTACCAATATGTAGTGAGTGTCCCTCTTGGTATAGATACCCCGGTAGGCACTTAGAGCTTCTGGCAGAAAGAGATTGCTCCCCATGTGCGATTACTGTAGGCTTTAAATTTCAATGGAACCAAATGTTCTTTACTGAGAGTTCTAGATATTCATCTCTGGGAAGCGTTTATTTAACTTGCTTCAACTTGGCAAGTACTTGAAGACGATACCTCATGTTGTGTGTATGTGAAATACATATGTGTGTGTTTGTGTATCTGTGTAAAATTGTGTGTATGTGTGTCTATACATGTGTGAGTGCATCTGCGTATGTGTAAATATATGTGTATATGTGTCTGCGTGTTTGTGTGTGCGTGTGTCCTTATGTGTGTAAATACATGTGTGTGTATTGCATATATAATTGCAGATGTCAGACACACAATGCTTTAGAGATCAACTTAACAACCTTATGGAAAGTGGAAGATGCACATACCTTTGACTCAGCCTTTCCATCCCAGTGAGACACAGACAAGAATATTGATTTTACCTTTGTGCAAGCAAAAAGTTGGGAAAAGAAAAATCATCCAAAAAAGCATTCATTTACCCATCAGTAGAAATAGAAAGCAAATGATAGCCACATTGCTTTCTGGAATGCCCTGCTCTGCTTAATTCATTAAACCTCTGGGTGTCAATAGGGATCCTCTCAAGGCCGGAATATTGAATGATGACAGCAAGAAGTCATCCGCAGAAGGAGATATACAGTGGACATCATTCATGTACAGGGTTGAAAAATGGAAAAGTACTGTATAGTCTGTTGGGAGGTGTATCTACACATGGGTAAGACAAGAAAAGTTGTGTGGGAATGGTAAAGATGAATTCTGCAGTGTGGTCGCCTCTCTGAGGGGACGGAGAAGGAGTTGCAATCAGGAGAGATTCCATTATATTTTGAATTCATGTTGCAAAGAGCAGAGTGACCTCAGAGCATTTGCTGTCGCTCTTCTCGAATTCGTATCCTTCTGGTATCTTACATAAGAATAAGAGTGTGCATCGGAGAAGGTGCAGCCATTGCTGTGTGTGTGCGTGTGTGTGTGTGTGTGTGTGAGAGAGAGTGTGTCCGAGCATTGTCCTGTTGGTTTTCAGTGGAAGGTACTTCATTATTTTCAGATCTGTGAAAGGGTTTTGTACAGAAGCAATACCCATTTCAGGGCGATGTCGCAGCACCATTGTGTAGGGGTAGGTGAGCGAAGGGACAAAGCGTTCTTGGTCTGCAAGATAAAGCTGGACAAGTGAAGCAGTTCCCTGATGTGTTTGATCAATGCGGAGTGCTAATTGAAAGGCACGGCTCTCTTTTCCCAAGGAATGATGTTTCTCCCTCAATTACTGGGATAATTGCTTTGACTCTCAATTTCCCTTTAACTGGGCAGACCCAATGTTAGCATCTAAGGCTCTTGTTCATATTAACCTACCAAGTTGCTCCAGTTAACAGCCCCTTTGTTGCAATATCACCCACTTGACATGCACTCTCATCTCTTTTTCAGAGTGTGTGATGAGGTCAAATGGGTTTGAAAGGCCCTGGTGTCTCCCAGATTCGCCAGCTCTTTGAAAATGCCATGGATGAAAAATCTTTGGCGAGTATGTTCTCAGATCCAGGCACGCTGTCTCTCTCCAAGCCAGTGTCCCCTTTTCTGTCTAGCCTGCACTTTCTCCCTGCCCAGAAATGCCATTAACATTAACAAGTGTGCTCCTTGGCACTGGTGGGGCTCCCCAGGGGGGTGTGGGCTTGGAACGAGCAATCTGGAGACTTGAATCTGACCGGAGTTCTGATGTAGATTGTGGAGTGTTTGGATCCAACTCGATAAGCTCCATCAATACTGACAGGAAAAGGCAGGGCAGCACCACATTGAATGAGAACACATTGAACTGCAGGGAGGCTTGGAATGGTACACCAGACAGAAAAGAGTATTTTTTCATCTCATTTTCAGGTCTGCCAAGGGCTTGTTGTGTGTTTCTCATTGAGGGACATAAGGTTAAATGAGTGCTAGTCTCAACGTGAGAGATCTGTTGGGCATAATAATTCCATGGAGATCTTATGACGATCACAGGTTCCCAGCTCACCCCCAGAGATTGTAATTAAGAGGTCCTAGAAGGGGCCTCCCGAGTGTTTCTTTTTAGCAAGCTCCCAGGTGAGTCTGATTCTGCTGGTGCATGGAAGCAAATGTTGGATAACAGGACCCTAGAGAAGGTTTTGATGAAATGGAGGAAGAGAATCAAAATACTTACACTAATACTAATACTGGTAAGAGGACTTCTTTTAGTGCCATGGGAAGATGCAATGGCAGATTATTAGCAACAGAGAGGGAGAGCAAGAAAACAGTTCTGTGTTGCACAGAAAACCTACAGAAAGGAAGTTATATTTGACCTGGACCTTGAAGAGTGCAGACATTCCCTGAAAGCCAAGAGAGTTAGTATTCTAGAAGAGGGAATGGCATACACATGTGAGAATTCTACAATGAGTGCACATAAGCACAGCTAGACGGTGAAGGAGAAATGACCACTGATAGTGTTGGGAAAAAACCAGGCTGCCAGGTGTGCCCCAGTGGAGTGGTGGTTGGGTTCACCAACTCTGGCTGGGCAAAATCCACAGGCATCTCAGGGACCCGGGTTCTTGACCCAGGGCTTTGGAAAATCACCAGGGTGAATAGCAAAATAAAATAAAATAAGATATAAAATAAATAAATTTTCTTCTTCCCCCTGTCTCTTTCTATCTGCCTATTCACTTTCATTTTTGCCTGCACACATACACATGCACGCATGCACACACGCACCTGCACACACACATGTAGGCTACCATTGTTTTTTGAAAAGATGGTACATTATTCTGTGGTGGGATGCAATGGAGTTTTTAAAGATTATTTGTGAAAGCATTGATGAATGGAGGCCAATTAGAAGTAAATAACATTCCTGGGCATGACATAAAGGGCTTGCCACTGATTTTGTTTTAGGGTCACAAAAGAACATGACCCAAAACATTCCAGCCTAAAAACAAGACCCTCATACTTGGAGACAAGACATCTCCAGGATGAAATTGGAGAAGCTAGTCAAAAACAAGTGGTCAAGATGAATGTCTGAAGATGTACATGGGCAACCAAGAAAATGAAGCCTTGCTAACCATGAAGAATATATCACTAAAATTTGAAGTCCATTACTAACCTTTGGGAAAGACCCTCAAAGGAAGACCCTTAGCATGCTTTGCCTCTAACATGTCTTCATCCAGTATGTTTCCTGTACAAGGGGAACACATGGTAGGATTGTGTCAAGTACTTATTACAATGATTCCTTGTGGTAGATACAGATACGTGTCATTAAAGATGGCGCCTGCTACTGGACCCCCACTGCCCCTTCTTGGTCAGATGAAGATGCGGTAGGAGACAAAAACAACAGGATTTTTCTTTTTAAAAATAGTCAAGTACAAATTGGGGCTGACATCTCTCTTTAAAAAGTCATCTATAACCCTAAGGAGCCATGTGACTCAGTTTCAGGAGGCTGTGTGATGGAAGGAATGGGATCTTATACCAAAATATAATGCTGGGCTCTTGACTGGTATTTTGGATATTTATTCAAATATTACACATCCATCCCTATTGGTTTCCTTCATACCCTATGCTTCTTCATTCTCCTCTCTCTTGCAGAATTTTTCAAAATCCTTCTCTCTCTCTGCCTCTCCTCTGTGTGTCCACATTTACTCTTTTCAGAATTTCTAATGAACACCCCTCATAAAGGCTGAGCCTGCCTTTGATGGAGGAAGGACAGAAAAGCCAGAATTCTCTTCTACAGGCACAATAAGGGGTCATTTCAGGGAATTGTTTCAGTCACTCCTGTCCCACCACATAAATATTTCATCACTTTTTTTCCTCAAATCATTGGATTCCTACACCTTTCCCCCCAAACATAACTCTACTTTGAGATACCCTCAAGAAAAAAAAAAAAAGGTGGACGTGATACTTCTTTCTTTAGGTGTCCATGCCAGTGATACCAGCATTTCAGTAGTAGTAGTAATGATAATAGTAATAATAATAAAAAATGCAATGTAAGTAGACTATTTTCCTTGGAAGGTGCAGACATCTAGAAAATCACCAACATATCAGAAAAGATACGACATCATCACTCCTCAAAGAGCAGGAAAGACAAAATCTCAGAAAGAAAAAACCTGAACTAAAATTGTAGCTTTAGCTTTAAAATCTCCTATTCTCCTCTTTTCACCGTGGACTAAAATATATGTCATCCAAAACTGGGGTCACAGGAGGGCATTTTGGAATCAATGCTCTAATTCATCTATTTGATTTTGTGCTTGATGGAAAATTCCAAAGGGATTCCATAGACCTTTATATAGAGTGTGGAATCCTGAAGGAAAATTTGCTTCCTAGAATATTTTGAGAAATCATTTTAATATATTCAGCCTATCTCTTTACAGTTTATTTTTCCAGTAAGGCATGTTTGAAAACAGTAAGACTTGTTCTTCTGAATGTTTTTGATGAGAGCCTGTTCCTTTTAGCTGATGTTATATAAGTGCATACTTACCAAACTCTGAGACACAGTTTGGGTTTGGGATAAGACATCCAAAACACTCGATGATGAATTCACTGCATTGTATACAGTCATTGATTTACTTTTATGCAGACCTTAAACCTATACAATGTTCTAATGCAGCATTCCTTTAATAAAATCAATCTTAAAAAATAAATACATAAAAGCACAATTTAAAAAGAAATTATAAACACTGGAGTCCAAGGCTCACCTTTTTTTCCTCAATCCCAATGTTGATGTTAGGAGTCTTGCACATACTTAAAACAATTACTTAAATAATATGTGTTCCTTACAGATAACATGAAGAATACTGAAGGAAAAAAAACACAAAGAAGAAAAGCCACTTCTAATGCTACTGTTTATATTTAATCTTTTCTTTGTATCTACACACATCCTCACAGACTTTAAAAGCATGTATTCAGTACATAGTGATATGCTACCCTATTTCACCAATGTTAGATGTTAGAAATCCAAGTTTTATTATTTCGTAGCTAATACTTTGTGTTCCATATTTTTTAGCAACTAATGCTGAACCTGAGATTTATTATTCTTCATCAAAATGTCTGAGGACCACAGAATATTTTCTAACCTCTTTAATTAATAAGAGCATGTTAAGGTCTTAAATGTTACCCCCTTATTTACTGCTTTATCACTTGCACAGAAGGATTTGTTTTGTTTTGTTTGTAAGCAGTATGGATTGCAATAGTTTACTGAGAAATCTCAGATACAATTAAGTTTTCTCTTGTGTGCAATCCTATTTATTTCTGACAGCTCTCTTGACTTCTAAGTAACTTAGTGTTAAGATGTTACATGAAAAAGCTAACCCACTTTGTTCTTTTCCAGTGATGTCTAAATCAAGTAAAGAATGCATTGCAAAAAGCAGTCAGGGAAAAAAGACAGAACAATATTAACTAGCACACATCTTTGTGTAAATATGGAAATAGGAGGCTTAAGTGAGAAAAGGTGGTATTTTTGTGTAAAATAATTCATCCCTCCTTTCTTTCCCCAAACGTATTCTATGAAATATGCATTTTTCTTTATATTGAAAAAAAAGACTTTGCTCACCTTAGAGCTGGTGTTTCTTTATGACTTCAACCACTTCTCATTATCTGGTACTGTTTCATGAAGTGTAAACCACTTTCCACCATTTTCCATTTTGTATATGGAGTGACTGATGGACATTTAGGTTTGAAGCTATAATGAAACAGTATAATAAAAGATCAATTATTGTACAACAGTGAAAAGCTATGGATGGCTGTAAAAAGATGGGAAAAAAATCATTCAAACTCTCTTCATTATCTCCATGTCTTCTGTCTTTCGTCTGCATCTTTGGATTAAACAGTAAATACTGGATGTAAAAATCATCTTTTCAAGGACGTTGTTGAAACCTAGGGGCTTCCAGTCTGTGACTTTTGCATGCGTAGTACTGGACATGCAGAGCATGGAGAGCGGGAAGCAGGCTTCATGAAAGGGTCAGTAGCTTCAGGAAAATATCTGAAGGTCTCGCTTTCATCAACACACACACAAACACACAACCCTCTAGTTACAGTCTCTATTATTTGGCCTTTAAAAACAAATTCAATGAGTTGCTTTTACAAAGTGCTTGTATTTAGTGATTGCATTCTAACTATCAAGGGACTTTCTCATACACACATCAAGTTTTAGCTTGGAGATGTGCTGAAATGCAGGTGTTTTGTGAATTCCCATCTTGGTCTTGCAAAGAAGGCGCAGCGTTGGCATTAAGCTAAGCTGAGTGAGCCTTTGCTTTCTGGTGAGCATGGATGGGGAGTCAGGTGCTGGACCCTCACTGTCTCCTGGTTGTGATCTGGGGACAGGAATTACTCTCCTGAGGTGGCCATTCTCTTGGGTGACCCTTGTCACTCAGAACTTCCTGCCAGCTGGAAAGTTTCTAATGAGGATTAAGTGAAGGGAAGAGACAAAGGGAAATTTATCCAAAATATAGTTATCAATTACTAGGAGACCATTACCCAAGTTGTCATTCCCTGTAGATTTGCTCAAGACAGAGGCTGTTTTAGGCCTTTGTCCTGGTGTAGTTATAGACATTCTCCCTTTCACTCATAAGTGTCCCCACTGTGAATGATAAACCCTGTGGTTACTCTAGAATAACTTCTTAAACAAGAGAATAATGAAATATAAAGGGGAAAACCCCAGAAACCTGAATCAAATCTGCAGCTGCATTCAGACTCCCCTGCTCAATTCTGCTGAGAAGCTTAGCAGGTGACTGAGCACCCCCATTTCTCCAGGCATCTGAAAAATGGGGCTGACAGTCGTTTCCCCTAATGGATGCTGAAAAAGTTAAGTCAGGCATTATATGTGAAATTCCTATGAAAGTATCTGTTAAATGGCAAGCTACTCATTTTACATTAGCGACCGTGGATTCATGTTCCCCAGGAAAGACTTATGGGGGCTACATAGTCTGCCCTTTATCTCACGGAAAACTCTCATTCACAGAACGTTGCTGGCTCCTGCTAGTCAGCAGCTGTGACTGCAGGAAGCGTTTTACTGTCTTCTGAGGACGGACACCAGAAGTGGTCTGAAAGATAAGAGGATGATGACATGGGAGGGATTACTGGCCTGATAGAGATGAAGGGTCTGCCTAGGGACTGTCGGTCCAGAAACACTTCTCTAGGACGTGATGCTGGTTAGCATTCTGATCCTCAGAGTTGCTGAGGCAAAATGGTAAATAAGTTTCCAGCCAATTCTTTTTCACAACTGATTTATGAATCTTTTTCAACCTTTAGATCAAAAAAGGGTTGGTCTTTGGAAACGGAAGTTAAATTGGCAAGTGGGCAGAAGTACACAGGCGCCCTAGTTTATGCGACAGGGTGGTCATAGAGCATTTTCAGCTGTGCACTCAGTCTTCTCCCTCAGAATTCATATGTTGAAACTGTAACCCCCAGTGACTATTTTTGGAAATTGGGGGTCTGGAGGAATAACTTGGCCTCAATGAGATCATAAGTGTGAGGACCCACAAATAGATCAGTACCCTTGTAAGCAAACCTGAGTTTTCCCTGCTCTCCTCCTTTCTCTCTCTGCTCTTCCCCCCATTTCAGGGTGCTGTCCCATGAACCAAACTTACGTCCACTGAGACCTTTGACTTCTCTGTCCCATGAACCAAACCTACGTCCACTGCGACCTTTGACTTCTCTGTCCCATGAACCAAACCTACGTCCACTGTGATCTTTGATGTCTCTGCTTCCAGGATTGTCATAAATAAACACCTGTTATTAAACCACCCTGTGGAGTTTTGTATTTGCGGCCCACGCTGACCAAGGCACCTTCCTTAGGATACGTGGCAGAGTTCTACTCCCCTGTCTAGTGGAAGCTGAACTTGCCCTTGCGACTTAATTTGATCCACGAAATGTACACAGAAGAGACAGGATTCTCTTCTGGGTTGAAGCCTTGAAGTGACACTTTGAATTGCCACCTTCTCTAAAGCTTGCCTTGGAGTTTTGGATGTGTTAACTGAGGTGGACCCTCTGTTACCTCATGTTCTTGAGTGAGCAGAGAGAGGAGAAG
The DNA here is from genome assembly GCA_004363575.1 of Solenodon paradoxus. Classification (NCBI taxonomy): domain Eukaryota; kingdom Metazoa; phylum Chordata; class Mammalia; order Eulipotyphla; family Solenodontidae; genus Solenodon; species Solenodon paradoxus. Next base: position 46,613 of record RJWH01005979.1, on the reverse strand, counting down.
CTCCAGCCTGTCTGTGATGGGCACGTGGTGTGAGCAATGAGACACTAAGCTCTGGGGATGTTTATTACCGCAGCGTGTTCTGGCTCATACTGGCTGGCGTGTGTGCCTCCTGATTTCCCATAATCTCTCTGCTTCTCAGGCATTCTCTTCCCCTCCACCAGTCACAGCTGCCAGCCTCTACGGAGCACCCACTGTGCGCAAGCATATGTGGTGTCCATAGAGGCCTCATAAGAGCCCTGTCCTATAAATTATCTTTTTATCTGTCGTTCAGTGGGTCTGTCAAAGACCCCACAGTTAGTAGGCAATAATTAGTCTTTCTAACTCCAGATTCAAAATTATTAGCTACCGTGCTATTTTCTTCTGTTGTTGTTGTATTAGGGAGTTTACTTTAGCACATTTGAGTGGGTTTTTATGTATATACTCTGATCTTGGGAAGCATGTTCTTTAGAGACAGTTCCTGGACCATATAAAAAGTAAAGAATAAAATGGACTTTTATGCATAGAAGAGCTGGGAAACTGGCAAATAGAGAAGAGGAAAAATATTATCATTCCGATTTATTAGAATTAGGGTTTTACCTTTCTCAGAAATTCTAGAACACATTTATGGCATTTTCAAAGCTTTGCAAGTCCATCTGAATGATTAGAAATGGATGAAATTCTAAATAGCATCATCTATGTATTGAATTTCTAACTACTTAATTCCAGTGAGTTTTGAAGTCACATGGGCTGACTCTTCCCTAGGAATCGGAGGAATGGGAGCGCAGTCTCTGCCAAATGTGGTTGCTTCCCCACCCAGTAAAAACAATCCAGAGCATACATGACACCCTGTAGTTATTTATATCCTCTCCATGTCTGGGTGCTTGACCACCAGTGTTAAGATCTACAATATAAGGGACAAAGTGAAGCACTGTGAGGCTGCAAGATTTTAGATATTTCATTCTTGTAGTTTACACTACACATTTTAAAATTGCCAAATTGATAAATTTACTGATTTTTTGAATGATGATGATGGTGACAATGATGATGGTGGTGGTGATGGATTTTTATGGTGTTCTGTAACCACACAGTTCTCTCTTTTAATAGGGTGCTTAAAAATGAGTTCATTCTTTGGCCAGAAAATATCATTCCATCTAAAATTTTGCAGATAAAGAGAGTTAGGAGCCAGGGGTGAGACAATGAGGGGAGAGTATGGCATTCCCTTGGACTGTTTGAAAAGATGAGTGTGCACTGCTGAGATTCAGCACTGTTAGGAAACAGAAATCTGATATCCCAAGAGGTTCCCTTGAATTTCAGATCTCTCCTTTGCATTTTGGTTGTTTCAGCTGGTCTGGCTTCACTTTTGATACCTATAAATATCTAAGGTTTTAGTTGATGCACTTCCAGCTAGCTTTACAATGAGGATTCAAAGCTTTGTGATATGATTTGCCATGAATAATTGCTAGCGGAGCATATTGGATCACCTTGCATAACTTTTGCACACTGGTTTTAATTTCAGGTTTGACTGTTATATTGTAGCTTTGCAAAGCAATAACAGAAAAATCATAATTTAAATTAGGGGAAATGAAACAAATGATGATGGGAATATTACCATAACCATAATTTTACAGCACAGTTTAATTATTTGGTTCAGTAATGTTCAATAATTATAGCAACACCAAAATCCCTCCCCATCCTGGCCCCTCAGCAAACTTCACAACTGTCTCCCCACCAACAAGTAATTTATAAGGCAATTTCAGAATCTCATGACTTCTTGTCTCCTGGAGATTTACAGTCCCTAATGAAAGGCCTGGACTTTGAGAGGCATGAATTAAAACTCATTTATAAAGAGAGTAAAAATACAGGATTTTTTTTCTACTTCTCCTTCTGTCCAAAGGGATCTTTAGATTTGGATGTGAGTGGTCAAATGCCTAACAGGTATTCACTGAATGTTGTAAAAGTAAATGAGTGGATTCCGATTCCCATGTTCATGTAAAGTAGACAGATTCTTATGAGTAGACTTGTTGACCTCTTTATTTTATTTCTTACTTTCTTTATGCAGGGTCTTGAGGTCAATTAATTCAAAATTAATTGATTTTAAGAACCAACTCAAGTTCTCTTCCATGTGTCTGAAAATCACTCTTGACTATTTCTTGGCTTTCACCCCTCCTATCCAATGATCATGTCCAAAATACTGTCTCCTTTCTAGAAATTTCTTGGATATTTTCACTAGTCTCCATCCTCCTCCTCTTCTCTGATCCCTTACCTGGTTCCTCATAACTGGCCCTCTTTCCTCCAGCCTGGTCCTGCTTAATCTCTTCCCCATACAACAACAAGAGCTGTGTGATGCTAATTACAGTCACTCCCACTGAAATCCTTGCCACAGTTTTCACTGGTTTAAACATGAACAGTTCTATCATTGTCTCTCAAGGTACAATCTCTGCTTTGCTTCCCGTGTCCTAGGTCCCACCTGGCCTTGTTTTCTCACACGTCTGTGCTGTGCTCTCTGTGCGTGCGTGCGTGCGTGTGTGTGTTTCTCTCTGCGCATGGGAGTCTCAAACAGTTTTATGAAGCTAATACCATTATTCCTTCCGATTTGGACATCACGTCTTCCAGGAAGCCTTCTCAGTAAATACCCTCCTTGTATTTTACAGTCCCTTTGTCTTGTAACATCACAGCACCTATTCTGTCTAAGATGAGTCCTTAACTCCCCACTAGGTGGCAAACTCTATGTGAGTAGGGCCATGTCTGTTTGGCCACCATTATATGTCCAGCATAATGACTGGCACTTAGGAGACATTTAATAATTGTTGAGTCAACAAATGCATTTCTCCCATCGTGATTAACATCTTGAATGGTTTCTCTTGTTTTCTCTCCCCTTTCCCCTCTTCTCTTTCCCACTCTCTTGTAACTTTACCTGCAATCACAGTTTCTCTACCTATTAGCTTTTTTTTTTTTTTAAAGGAAATTCCTGCAGTCAGGAATAGGCGGGCAGACAGGAAGAGAGATGAGAAAGCACTTCATTTATTTTATTCAGTTGCTCATCTTGGTTGCTACTCTGAATCCAGGTCTTTGGTATATTTGTGGTCTGTGCTGGTTGAAGTCAGCTGACCCAACCTCTAGACCACCAGGGTGTGCATACCTTTTAGCTTTTAACATTTAAGAACTACAGGCTTCAGTTACCTACAGTCAATTGCAATCTGAAAATAATACGATAAAATATTTTGAGATGACATATATATTCACATAGCTTTTATTGCAGTATATTGCTCTGTTATATTTTGTTATTAGCTATTGTTAATGTCTCACTGTGCCTGCTAATTTATAAATTAGACTTTTAATAGGTATGTATGCATGTATTGGAAACACCGTGCGTGTGTGTGTGTGCGTGTGTGTGTGTGTGTGTGTGTGTGTGTGTGTGTGTGTGTGGTTTCTATCTGTATTTGCAGATATCTACTTGGGGAACTTGCAACAGATCCCTGTGGATAAAGGGATAAATACTGTATTTCTTAGAATTTTTTATTCTTGCTTACATCTAGATCATTCATTAAGAAAATGGCCATGTATAAAGACAAAATACCCAATTAATAATCAAGGACTCTGCAGCCTCTGTGAGAGTAATGGCTGCAGTAGACTGTGTACTATGCTCACATAGCAAAACAGTGGCCCACTGCAGGCTGGATGGAGACGTCAGTCTCAAAGCCAGAGTTCTTTGTCTTTAGGAGTTGAAAGTGACCCCCCTTCCCCGCAGTTGAGATCGAATTGAATTGATCGCTTCAACCACAGGGTTAAATTCTGCTTGGTTCCTGAAAAGAGTTAACAGAATATGATGATTCAAAAACCCCGTGTTCCATAAAAATAGCACTATTAAGAAGAAAGCCACACTTCGCAGTAACCTCCGTGACACTCTGCTCTGTTTGACTCCCCAGCTGCAGCTGGTTTTGAGTATAATGCCATTGATTTTGAGAGATTTCATAAAGATAATTAGATATACTAGAGAGTGTTCTATATTCTCAGCATTTCAGAGGCTATGCAAAGCCACCCAAACTTTTTGAAATATGTACCTGGCATTACTTCCCTGAGAAACTTTTAGTTTCTGTGCTTTGGGAAGAAAAATCTATACCAAGTCTTCTTCCTGAAGCATGAAAAAGGAATAAACTACAAGGAGTGGGAATTTTTGCCTCTTTTTTCATTTATGTAAATAAGTGTATGCAATGTATGTTTAATTTATACATTAGTTATCTTGGTCCCAGAGCATAACTGTTTTAACACCTTGAGCTTCCTTATGTTGGGGGGCAAAAAAGTGCAAAATCATTAGAAAGATGATTATGCTTTAATTTAGGTCTTTTAGTTATGTAAGCAGAATGCAATTAAACAAGAAGTGCTCACAATGACTACATATTTCAAATAGGCTTTCAATTTATCACAGTTTTATGTGTATCTTCTTCAATTGCATGAGGCTTCCTCAGGGCTATGACAGTGAGTTATAGCTATGTTCTTGTAATTATTTTCAGTTTTTTAAAAAAAGACTTTGCTGCATAAAATATTGAGTTAAAAACATTAAACATCCAGTTGTATTGGGATTCTGTGGGATTTTAAGCAACTGTAAGACTCTTTCCATTTATAGACTTAGATGGAAAGTAGCTTTAACATCATTATATCATCACGATCATCCTCATCCTCCTTGTTATTTTAACCTTGAAAGTAGGATGCGTGTTTTATTTTCTTTCATCTTGGCAATAGCTTCGTGGTCTTTATTTTTCCTGTTTTCCAGCTAGGGAAACTGAGATTTTAAAAAATCATGTGACCAGGAATAATGCACCTAAGATGGAAAACCAGGAGACTTGACACCACAGCTTCTGCTTTTTAATCAGAGGGATGATCCCAGTTGGGCAGATGATGGGGAAGAGCTATGACTTAGAACAACTGTCTTCAGGAAGCTGAAGGGGTGTAAGGACTCAAAATCTAGGTTGTAACGTCATGTTCAATCAAGACGCATATGACCCTGGAAAAGTTACTTAGGATCACTGACTCCTACAGTGTCTAAAATTGCGTGCATGCAGCAGACTTCTTTGTCATGATTGTGTTGCTGCTGACGATGATGCTGTCATAGCTGATATTCTGAACCCTCCGTTTTTCTGACCACCTTTTAGTTATGCGATAGGACTCCATGTGGAGGAAGAAGTCCTTAGGGAAATTGTTTATGACCTGTTTTTCTTAGAGGGCTTTCTCCTCTTCTACCCAAAGAGACCCTGTCGCTCCATTGGGAAGTGGTTTTGAGGTGCTCGCTGCATGACGGCCCCTGCGTGTGGCTCACAGGGGAGCCAGGAGTCTCGGGATCCTTTGAGTCGCCATTCACTGCACCTTCCATCAAGCCACTGCTCCCCAAAGGCCATGATTATGTGTGGCCCAAGCAAGACTGTAGTTAAGGTAAATCGTAGGCTAATTAAGACCTTGCTGGTTATCAGAAGAGAGAGTTGGAATCAATTCACCTCAGGGTGAAACTAATTTAAATAAAAGTTGTGTTTTATTGGTACACAATGTGATTCATCCTAGATACCTCACATCAACTCATTTAGTGCTTATAAACTCATTTAGTTTCTTCCTGGTTACCATATTCAATGTACAGTGAACGATGACAATTCTAGCATCATAGAGAAATAGTCTTAACACTCTTCAATGAGTCCATGTTCTATGCAAGGTCCATCAACTGAGACAGTCTCTCAACAGAACTTCCTGATCACAACCATATTTTCTCGGTCATTTTATCTCTAGCATCTAGTGTGGTGCTCAACTCACAGAAGGCACTTAATTTTGTTTTCACTAAGGAGTAAATCATTTTGCTATTTTGCTCAAAATTGATAGACGGAGGAGGCTTGAGTTCTATGAGGCATTATGTTTGATAAAGAAGACAGCTGGCATTTCCTTTTTTTTCTCAGACTACCGTTCAGAGTGAGAGTTCTGCTCCTTCATCTTGGCTAGGCACCCTGAAAGTTGCCGGTGTGTCCCGCAATCAAGACAGAACTCATATGCCCTGCATGCTAATGGGCGCTGTCTTTCTTTTTTATGTAAGAATGATGACAGAACCACAAACAACCCTATCTTCTAGAACCAACTGGAGGATGGACTTCAGACCTCAGCAATGAAAGCAGGATTTGTATGAATCATAGGGGGCAAGAGCACTTTCAACCCAAGTACTGGGTACCCTATTCTAACTCCCTTCCAGTTTCTGAAATATTTATAGGAGAATAATCTGTAGGATAATGAATATAGCCTTCCAGTGGAGCGCCAAATGCATACTGTATTTCTGCTATCATTTCCTATTAAATATTTATGTGTATATTTGTGTGTGCTTCGTAACTGGACATTTACTGATGCTTAACAAGCACAGACAGTCCAGTTGAGGAAAAAGAATACCAACAATAATAAGCAAAAGCAAATAAAAGGACAAAAGGAAGCTTATTTCTGCACTGATTACATTTAAAAAGTGCGTTTCATGTGTCTCATCCAGCCCATTTCATAAATTCTACCTGGTGGCATGTCCTAGAGAAAGATAGATGGGTTGACTTGGAGGCATGTCTCCATCTAGTTTCATGTGCATCTGGCAGAGCTTATCTTTCCTTCCCTTTAGCAGAACACAAACGTGATTCTCTAATAAGTGGCCAATAAACTGAGTCTGCTGCGCATACACGCATCATCTTCCAGTACAGGCTGCATGATTAAATCACACCGACAGACAAAACCAGAGTCGCCGGTAAGGTTGTCTTCCTCTTGCTGTTACGCCACAAAATGCCCACTTAGTGTCACCAGAAGGGAATGAGGACGATGGTCCTCAGTGCCTGGAATTTGGGACAGCTTCCGAATTTGCTGCCACAGAGTCTTGTCTGCCGGGAGATGCACGTCTTGTGCTCGGCCACTGTGATGTAATCAGAACAGAGATTGTTATTCTTTCTGCAATGAGAAAATTGAGGTTTGAGGAAATTCCCCAAATGGTAAGAATTCTTTCCAGAGGATTTTCAACAGGACAAATTGCTTTCACATGTACGATCACATTTGGTTTTATAACTGAGAGAAGAAACCACCTAACAATCATCTTCCACCCGCAGAAGAGCACAGGGAGGGGGTTGACTCCAGACTAAAATTTAAACAGGCTTTTGCAAAAAGTAGTTTCAAAACTTAGAGAGCCTTGACTTAGCAAAGAGCAGGCGGGTGCTGAGTTGGTGGGTGAGGCTGCAGAGAGCTGAGCTACTCTGCAGGAGCTCGAAGGGGAATTTGAGGTGTGTGTGTGTGTGTGTGTGTGTGTGTGTGTGTGTGTGTGTGTGTGTGTGTTGCTTCTGGAGGGAAGGGTACAAGTCTCATCTGGAAGGATAGGAGAGAAAATATCTGCTCATCATGGCAGAGTGGGTGGCCTCACCGGAAGGCTGGCGACACCTACCCTCTGAGAGGTTTCTGTTGCTGTAGTGCCCACTCCTCTAGGTCTCCACACAGAGTACGCTGTGGTCTCTGTCAGGGCTCATCACCAGACATCCTGCTGTCACTTCTCAGCTTCTTGTGATTTAAATGGAGCAGCATGACTCATTCTGCCCCCTTGTGAGCCCTGAAGGTGGTAAGAACTGATCATCCCATTGTTGGTCAAGACTGTAGGTGTTGGCTTCTTTCTGGTGTGTCGATTACAAATGTTTGAGATGATGAAACTTCCTGCATCCCAGGTCCCTGAGAGGCTTTGAGGAATAGACCTCTTTTGTCCCCCCAAATCCTTGAGGGATGTCTCATGAATGAGGGACACAGAGAGTGAATATTTGGGGTGTCGGGATCCTTTGTTACCGCAGCAGTACGTGCCTTTGCCTGATGGATACGGTCTGCTCCACACGCACCGTCCTTATGTGACCCTTTTCCTTGTGTGTCTGTTGTGAAGGAAAGGGCTACATTTAGTGTTAGGGTCCGTTTTATTTCAGAGGCACCTCACAACTGCAAGAGGCGGAGACAAGAGCGCAAACACCATGTGGGCAAGAAATGGAAACCGGGTATGCCCGTGGGAGGAAAGATCCTGGAGATTGTAAAGTTCTTAAGAAAAGATTTGAACTTTTCATGAAAAATAGAATGTCTTTACACATATATATTTGTTTAGGGAGCAGAGAGAATTCTGAAAATTCTCCCAGAGCATTATTTTAAGCTAGAGAGAGGGGTGGTATTTTCACTCTGTGATAGATGAGGAAATACTAAAATTTAGATAAATAAAATGACATGAATAAGGTTATGCAACTAAGAATATTCTGAGCTAAAATAGTGAACTCTTTGATCATAGATCTAAAGATCATTTAATTCTGTCTTTTAAGAATTTCTCAGAAAGCCAATAAACTGAGAGTCTACCCCCCCCACACGCACATCCACATACATCCACACACACCCCTAATCTTCTTCCATGATTTCTCATGTAAATCCTTGAGTTTGTTGAAATGCTAAATGTCTACAATATGAATAGATCACAAGTTGACAATCTGGGTGAGACTAACAAATCATTCACAAAATAGTTTCAAGAATAAGCTTTATAAGCTTTGCATGCATACACTATTTTTATTATTCAGTAAATTGATGTTTATTGAATTGGCTCCTAGTGCATTCATTTATCATCGTATCGGCCTGTTCATTGTAGGACTGGCCAATTAGAGACACTAAATTTTATCTGCTCTGGCTAACTTCAGACCCCACCCCTATCTCCTCTCGTTCCTACCCTCATCTGTCTTCTAGCCCTAGTCCTCTAGGAGCAACAAGACCAAACAAACAAGCTTGAATCCCACTGTTGCTGTTCCACGTGTGATGTGGTGTTTAATCACTAGAGGTTTCTGTTTACTTTTGAGAGTAGTTCTGTTGCCGTGTATCGCACCCTTAGTTACCTTAATTGCAGTGTACTCATTACATCCTACAGAATCCGTGTTAGGTTAATTATATTATTCACTTTAAGTTAGCTTTACCATTGGTTTCCATGATCATTTTCCCAGCATTTATTACCTACAGAACAACAGTTTATCACCAGATATTTTAGGAGCATAAAGTAAGGCCCTCCTATATACTTCTACTTATCCTTGTCCGTCATCTTTACTGAATCAAAACCTGATCCCTGTGCGAGCAAGCAAGACCTCTGAACTCTTCTTCAGTCTTGACAGTCACTCCTGATTCCCATCACTGACTGTGGAGTAGAGGTTTGTTTGCCTTCTCTGTGCTAGTTCACTTAGACACACCAGGGCTTGGGACATATTGAATTCTCGTGCAGACACATATTCTTACTTCACATGCATTTGACGTTTCATGGAAACGACCCCTTACGTGCCTGATCGCAGGTGTAGTGTTTGCCACCCATTATCTAGAAGATGAATATCTTCTGAAACAGTCTGAATGTTTCATCTTTGAAGTACCTCCCCCTCCATTTGCTCAACTAAATATTCTCCCAGGTCCAGCTCCTGCCTCAAAGGGATGTTCACGGCAGTCCACTGAGCTATCACGTTATTTTGCCAGGGCTCGGTGATAGAGTCACAGTTATCTGGACATGGAATGTTTTGCTTAAATCTGTGTGACCCTTCAGGGGAGAGAAGAAAACTGCCCCCAGGGGCAGCAACGTGATAGGAAGGACAGGAGGGAAGGACATCCAAAGAGTTGGGGGTAAATGGCAGACAAGGTTTTCTGGGTGGTGGGAAGGCGGGGGAGCCGGGGTGCTTTCTCCGCTGCCCTCACTGGTGATCGATGACCCCCTGGGCAGGTGGAGAGCTACCCTGTGGCTTTGCACGTGGGAGCCAGACGGGAATGGAACCTTGCTAGTTAGGTTTGGAAGCTTCAGCCATGTCGACTGGAAGATGCCCAAAGTTGTGGGATAATAGGGTTGATATATTTCTTTGTTTTCCTTCTAGAGAGTCTGGAATGTGAACTGGAAGAGGCAGGGTGGGGGAAGGAGTGGACCCCAATAAAACTGGCCACGATGAAAGCAATATGTAAAGGGAGGGTGCTGCCCACGCGAGGGTGGTCATTGTTATTTCTTGTATCCAGTCCACGCCTATATACTTTTGGAGCAGCTGGTGACAACGTGCATGCATGTTCGAGGGTCAGCAGAAATCAGTGATCCTAAGTGACTCTAAGTGGACTCTTAGCAGGGTGACTGATGAAAAGATGTAAGTGCTGCATTAGGAGACTCAGTCTGGTAAACGGTTTTCCAGATGAACACACCGGTGAGGGTCTAGAACAGAGTTAAATTCTGTAGCTCTACCCGCCACCTTCCCACCCGATGCCTGTGTCAGACACCGCTGATCAATCAGGACCCTCCTACCCGCGAGTCCAGACTGGCCGCACCGTCCATCCTTCTCTGCAGGGCTCCAGGCAGGGACTCCAGATGAGCAGAGCTGGAGCACGAAATGAAACCCAGTAGCTCAGAGGCAAGGAGGGCCGTGGGAGTCTGAGCGTTCATCAGACGGAAGGTTCTCAGGACTGGGCCAGGTTCAGAAGAGCGATGGCAGAACAGACAGCAAACCCTCCTGCCTGAGTCGGCCACAGCCGGCAGCGCAAACAACCGAAATCCATTTCCTCACGGCTCTGGAGGCCACAAGGCCCAAGATGAAGGTGTCGTGGGTGGGTTCCTTCCGAGAGCCGGGGGTGATGCGTTCCAGGCTCTGCCCTCCGCTTGTAAGCCCCTGTCTTCTCTCTGTGTCTCTTCAAACCATCCTCTCTGTGTCTGTCTCCACAATGTCTTCTTCTAAGGACATCAGGCAGAGTACATTGGATCCTACTAGAATGACCTCGTTTTAGTTGGATGTCTCTTAAAGGCCTTCTCTCCAAATAAGTTTATACTCTGTGATGCTGAGGGTTGGGACTTCAGCGTTCGGGTTTGGCGGGGAACCTCTGCCTCTAATCCTGACTGGTGTTCACCGTGGATGACCACACGTGCACTTGACCCTACAAACTGCCTTACAGTTCTTACAGAATGGGAAACTGAGTCTCGAAGCAGAGTGTAGTGTCACTTCACAGTGGGTCACTGGTGAGGCCAAGACACAGACCGGGGGTCCTGAGCAGGACCTTGGTTCTGTAATGGACTTAACAGGCGGGCAGGGGGCTGGCCATGCCAACTTCTCTGGACATGGTTGAGGAAAAATCGTGATGTCAGTTCTCCTACTTAATATTTCAGCGGCTCCCTATTCCCTGCAGGTTGAGAGCTAAATTATTTAGCAGGAAAATCAAAGTGGTGCGTGACCCTAGACGCCTCATCAGTTCTGTCTCGAGCTGTGACTCTTCCTGGCCTCGTTGGTCCAGCAAAACTAAACGCTGGGCAGTCTCTCTCACAGGGCCAGGGCTGAGAGGGGCTGGGACGGGTCTCCTCTATGTCACGCAGCACCCCCAAGGGCAAGGGTCTGAACCCTGCACTGCAGAATCGCATATGTCTGCCCCCACTTGATGTCATCAACAGGGTCTCAGAAGCTGTGACTTTAGACGAAATGGCAGATAACAAAAGCGAGTCCTCCGATAATGTCCTTGAGTTCTTGGGGGCCAGGATTGGGTGTCCTCTTCAGTGTTATCAGGACATCAAGGGGAAGGTCAGGAGGTTACTGATGGGGGCCCTGCCGTGGACAGACACACTGGAGAATCTGAGGACCGATGGGGCCCGCACGGAGTAACCACCAGTGTGGTGGACAGTGCAGGGCCCGTGGGCGGGGTCCACCAGGAGGGGTTATTTGAGTAACTGGCCATACGGACTTCTAAATGGGACAGTGCTATTGTTTGTTTGTTTTCCAATTTCCTGCCTGTCCATTGTTTTAATAAAAATGCTAATTTTGTCCCATTTTTAATAAACCAGGCCATTTTCAATGCTGTATAAATGGGGCAGGTGAGTTGTCCCAGGCCCAGTCTGTTGAGGGGGCAGCCACATTAAAGACGGCCTGGTTATTGGGCATTTCTGGCACTGGGATGGTTAAAGCAGTGTGTGTTTTAGGCAGGACATTTAGAGCAGGACTTATAGGGGCACCAGATTTGGTTTTCACATAAGGTGTCAAAATCCCTTGCAGCAGCCCTGGATGTTTGTATGAAGTCCCACCAGACCACATGTCACTCCTGTGAGATCACTGATGGACATCACATACACTTACTGGTTGCTGCCTGGCTGCTCTGCTCCTGCTCGGATTGCTCCGCCTCCTCCCCTCCCCTGAGTCTCCAGTGCATAATTCTGCCCCGTTTTTGCCCTCCCTATGCCCAGTGTTTGTCTCAGGGAAATATAGTCATCCTATGCTGGAGTCCTAGGTACCTGCAGACAAGCCCTCCAGGCAGGTAGAAAGGTGACCCAGACTGCAGCTGGCACCCTGGGGTGCACTCATTCTCCGTCTCAGTGCTCCTTTCAGACTCCACACCCACATCCATGTAGGGAGCAGCACCTCTTCTCCTTTCTTCCTCTCTGTGGGATCCCCCCACCCCCAGCATTTAGGACTCGAACCTGGGCATCTGCAGCCAGCTCTCCTCTGTCAGAGCCATCCATAAATGATCGTTTCTAAAGGCAGAAGCTGGTGTCCGAAGGCCAGTCAGCATCCATTCTGCACGACCTATACATCTCCTGACAGGGCTGTATTCATAGATGGCACCTCTAAGAAACCATTATTAATGATGTAATTAATATGAATGGTTACAATATACATCAAGCAGGTCATTAAGGCAGAGGTGGGGCTGTAACCATTTGTATTAAAGATACATTTTATGCTCTGAGCCCAAGCAATAGAAAGTGCTTAGCTTAGAAATCTTGCTTTTCTACATTTTGGATTTTTGTTTTCTTAGTTGCAATGTACTATTAAGCAAGTAGGCAAGAAGAGGGCATGGTGTGCCTACAGCTACAACACTGGAACCTCTGGGAATCAGAATGAGTTAATAAGGTGGGTTTTGCATAGAAGCATATAATCAACTAAATCACTGCCTTTAAAGTCCCATTTCAAAGACCCACCAATTTAATTAATGTATTGGTTCACAGTCATTGGAAAGGTTTTATTTTATTTCAATCTCCTGTAGACACTCATCGGCAAGAATATTTACTGATAATTTGTTGTGTAAGAGGATCTTCCTGAGGCAGATGCCATATGTGAGTACTCAGATTACCTTTAAGGGAAAATATTGAAATAACACCCTCAAGCTGTTCTGCTGTGTGTTGAGAACTCAGAGCTAGATTTCTATCTTTATAGTAAGTATTGAAGCCTTGCCTCCCACACCCAGGCTGTTCAAATATGAGATAAAATAGTTTCTAAGAATGCCAGAGCCCCAAAGTTTTCTATCGTCCTTCAGATATGCCTTGAGCTGAAAACACAAATGGAGAGGTTTTTCCTTCGTTCCCCTTCCTTCCTTTTCTTATTTCCCCTCCTTTTTCAAACCAAGTGTTGTTCTTTGTAGTAGCCTAAATGTTAAATGTCTTTAATAAAAGCTTCGACTGCGGTTAGCAGGAACATCTTTACCCCAGGTATAAATGAGAGCACTCCTTGATGAGTTCCAAAGGACCCAGAGCTGGGGGGACAGTGGGAGTGGAGTCCCATGCAGGAGAGGGTGCTTGCTTGTGCTGGAGACAAACAGATCATCTTCAGCTCCCACTGCAGAGTCTGGCAGCTGTGTTATACAAGCACCTGTAATGATCTGCAGAGGAGGAGAGGAGTGTGCAGACAGCTTCAGGGGGCTCCCTCTGCCCGCAGGGCATGGTTGTTGGCTGGTTAACAGTCAGCCGAACTGCAGATGCCAGAGGCCTGGAGCCAGTGTTCTTCCAGCTTTCCAAACCCTGGGTCCTTGACCTGACTGCAGCTCTGTGCTGTGATCAGCCTGGGCTCGGGAGGCAAGGTGCTATTTCAAACTCAGTTGACAACACATGCTCCCTCCTAGGTCACTGTAAGAAGATCTGCACGTGCAGGAGAGGAGACAGCAGAGTCTCTATTGCAAGGGGCAGAACCTCTTCGTGTGCTCACCAGTGACTGCAGAGTGTTAAATTTTACAGCATGCAGGCACTGTCTCTCAGGTGTGTGTGCATTGGCACCAAGCTCCAAATGTTTAATTAAGTGCCCCCCATCTTAGAGAGTTTTTTTAATCTATAGTGCAGATATTTTTAAGTACTAAATGGTAAAACTGGGAGTTCAGCCCAGACCTGTCTTTTCCTAAAGCTTTGGCTCTTTACATTGCAATAATGATTTTCACTTTAAAATATAAGCAGCCAAGCTTTTACTTAGCATGAAATCTTCTGCGGACTCTGAGACAGAGGCAGCCAAGACCAGTGCCGCACTCTCTGGGGCAGGGAGAGAACAGTCTAGAGTTGGCCTCTACCTCCTTTCCTCAGGTCCTGGGTGCCAGGGAGTTCTCATCCTGAGACTTTGCTTGCAAGATCCAGACTGAATTAGGTACAGTCATGCAATTCTACTTTTAAGGAATTCAAAGATGGGTTGTCTTTGCTTAAGGCAACCTTGGAAAACCTGTGTGACATTATTAAACTCATAATGCAACAAAAAAGTGTCTCTCTTGATCACGTATGCTTAATAATCACAAACCACCTCTCCTTGAGCAAAGTGGAAGTTATCAATTGTTTCCATACATCTGGGAGGTTGTTGACGGCCAGCTGAACTATCCTGTGCATGTGTATATGTGCACATGTGTGTGTTACCATTGAAAAAAGAAAAAAGAAAGTTACCAAATAGACTGTGTTCACCCTGAAGTAGAGGATGCCCCAGTTTCCAAGATATTAAAATATGAAAAATGAATACCTTAGAATCAATGAAATATGACATATCAGAAATGAACCTTACAGAAGTTTTGGACAATCCCTTGCTTTGGGTCTGTTCTCGACGGTGGTCACTGGCTAGTAAAGCAGACTGTTCTCTTCAATTTGATACAAAATGAATCATTGTTTCTTGTTCATGGCAATTGTATCCATTCTCATAGCCTTGATTCCTTGAGATGAGTCCACTCTCCTGGATATATTCACTAGACTGGAGTTCTCCTTTAGGGTCAAAGTCATGTCCCAGCCAAACTCAGGTTTCCACCCTTCTGTTTGTTATCGATGGCCTTGCTGCTCTTGTTTTTGTTGTTTTCATTCTGGTTCTCATCCACTTCCTCCCTGAGCTGCCAATTTGTTACCTGAGAGATGGCAGGGTGCTGAGTGCCGGCTGACATCCCTGTTATCACTGAAGATGTTTCAGGTGGGGTGCAAGGTGGGGCGACGACAGGGACTCCGAGGGTGTCACCAGGATGGTTTGGAGTTAAGTTGAGAATTGACCCTGGTTTTGCTGGTTCAGCATGATTTTGAGAAGCAGGAAAGATAAGACAGTATCAACAGATGCCTCCTTAGGAAACTGTGCATTTCTTACCTTTGTGTTGTTTTTTCTGGCCCTTTCATATCAAAACCATTCACCATGTGAGATACTCTATCAATCTATCATCTCTACACACACACACACACACACACACACACACACACACACACACACACAGAGTTTTTATCTCGAACTTCTGCATTTTTTTTATCTGCTCTGTGACATATTCATTTTTATCACCATTTGCTCATTTTGTGGTGTTTGCCTGTGTGTTTCATTTGGGTGTCAATGTTCCCCAGTTGGAATACATTTCCAATGAGTCTCCTAAGCATCAGACCCCTTTCCCCAGAGAACAGGCTTTCTTCAGGATTCAAGAGCTTTAGGCAGGAACTGTAGCATTCTGCACACTTTACTTCTTTACTAAAAAAATAATTAACTTTTGTAAAAACAATAAAAAGAAATCAAAAGAAAATAAGGGATAGCAATGCTTGAGAGCTTTATGTTCCTGAAAAACTCACATTCCAGGCTCAGTGCCTCCTGGTACCCGATGGGCGATAGCAACCCAAAGGCTGAAACCATTTGAAAACTTTTTCATTTTTCTGTCAAAATCCAAACCCGGAGTGGAAAGAGCTTACGGATGTCAACATTTAGAAAGCAATGTTCTCTTTATATAGTCACTTATTGTCTTGGGTTTCATTTTTGGTTCAGGGGGAAATTAAATTCCCGTGCAATTGCACTATCTGTCTACCCAGGAAATTTTATCTCCACATAGTTTTTATTTGCTATCTGTCCTCTGGGTAAAATAGCACAGATCACAGGGTTAGAACTGCATTTTAGAGGTTGTTCAGTTCATCCTGCTCTCCCTCGCAGGTCCGTAGTTGAATCACCCCTGACCCAGAAGACCCTGATATTCTAATATTGAGGTTTTTGAGAAAAGCCCAGGAGGGAGGGAGTCCCTAGAGAATGTGTGGTGGAATTGTTTTTGCCAGCTTATTCTTTGGTTAAAAGAATCCCCTGAAAAGCATGTGGGTAAAAGCACCTGAATCCCTTCATGAGCCAAGTACACGGAAGCCCACAAGTCCCTTGCAGTAGGTGCATGAGCAGAGCCAAACCTGTCTCAGCGCTTAGGGTGGAAACAGTAATGTAGAGAAGTGTGTGTGTGGCTCTGCTTTGTCATCTTTTTCTTCTCACAGAGGGCAGGTTGGTTATGGTGCTGTCCCCGTGGGCTAGAAGTCCCCCAAACATGGGTTCACATCTCACTTTTATTACTGCAACATCCAGGAGACTGTGTTTTCACTCAGCATTTTTCCTGGTCCTTTCCGAGCTGCCTGACCTCTGTCCTCTTCTTGTAGGGGGCTCTTTCCCCCCACCCCTGCCTCTAGCCTTGCCTGCATGACTCACTCTGGTCAATGAACTGTGAATGGAAATGGTAGGTGTTGAGTCATTTCCATGGGGAGGATGTAAGGGCCAGTGTGCCCCTCATGTTGACTTCTTTCCCCTCCACAGTAAGACCAGTGACTTGTTAGGGAGGGGACACTGTCCACATGTGGTCCCAGAGAGAAGGGAGTGTGGAGCAGAGCTGAAGATGACCAAAATGGACAGGTAGCAAGAAAAGAAATGAGCCTTGATTATCTGCCATGTGCCAGGGTCCTTTGCTGGTGCTGCATTACTCAGCGGGTCTTGAATGATGGCATTTAGTAAATGCTACCTCTGCCATCCAGCTCCCAAGTACCACCCTGCCTTCTCCCACCAGCTCTGACTCTATTGACTCACCTCTAGGTTGCTTAACAAATGTCTGGGATCTGTACTGTAATTGTTTTGTTCTGGAGCTAATTAGTTCAGTGTTCAAACCCAGCATGTTCCAAAGGGCGGGTGAGAGTTTAAGAATGCTGAATTTTCATCAGGTGGAATTTTCATCAGGAGACACAGTGGTGAATTGCATTGGATTGCCTCTTAGGAAGGTTATTCCCCTTTCACTTCTGTTTGATGCATCTTACAGCATCAAAACAAACAACGAGAAGCCTTCTCGCTTCCATAGAAGCAGTAAGAATGAGACAATCATGAAACTGGTTTGTAGATATTTATAAAGTAACTGCATTGATGCCAGTAGTTGCTTTTATGGCTTTAACTAGACAGTATGTGTAGGATAAAGAGTGAGAAAAAGAAACTAGCAGTATGGGCATTAAAATAATATGGCAAAAACTTAAGTATGGTGAAGGATTGGGGTTTGGAAAAAAAACCCTGCTGTCAGCTTTTTTGTGCCCTACAAAATTACCGTCAAAGTCAAAAGCCAGAGTGTATGATTTGAGCTTGGGAATGGTAAAGCGATAGACAGAACGTAAGGAGGCATCACTGTGGTCATCACTGATGGTGGTGGGGATTCTTTCCAACCTGGATCTTTTCCCCATTTGCTCTCTGGACCCAAGTCTAAGGCAGTTCTCCATGTTATCAGCTGTTCCACATGGAGAACAGGGATGGGGCACCTACCTTCACTGTCACTCTCTGACTTGAACCTTTTAGCCTTCTATGCCCACAACCTGTCTGATTCGAGAGGTTACTGGGATCTTCGTCGTGAGTGACAAGAATGATCAGCACGCTCGGTGGAGTCCTAGACTGAAGTATGAAGCTGAAAATCCTTGAGCAGATTCTTGCATGCCAGCCTGGGTTTAAGTAGTTAATGCTGAGGCTTTGTCTGCCTCACCTGGTTATTTGTGTCTCTGGCCCATCAACACTGAAGTGAACTTTCTGAGGACAGCAACTGTGTCTAGTTCACCATTGTGTTGCACTGTGACTTAATAAATGTTTCTTTCTGTGGGAGCCAAAAGTTGTTCAACATCCATCCATTCGTATGCACCTTTCAATTAAAGCCTGCTGACTCATTCCATTAAAGGTGCCAAAAGTCCATTTTCATTATTCATAATAATGGCTACAACAATATTTGTAGCAGCCACAAATTATAGATGAGGAATCAGGAGCTCTCTGAGTATCTTCTGTCTGTGGACCAGCTACTTACAGCAGTTTAGCCAAGTGCGTGACACCTCTCTAAATGGGAGATGGAAACTCGGAATGGCTCATCACTTTGCTAACAGACACGTGACGTAGGAAACAAATGGAGGTCTGTGTGATTCTCAAGACCTAGAAACTCATTGTTTGGCTTATCCAACCTTATATTACCATGTTGATGAGAGAGGAGAGAGCTGGAGACAGAGAGAGAGAATAGCAACTAAAATCTTCCACATCCAGCCTTGTTGAGTAGTCTCTTTCCTCTTTCTTTGTGGTTGACTGTTTCCAGCACTTCCCATGTGCCCTGCTCAGCACCATTGTTCCAAATCACTGGGGATGAGAGCGTTTCTGTGTCTTTCATCTCCACGAGTTTTAACAAACTGTTAATGCAGTGTTTTCCTTGAACATACTTAGCATCAACTTTCATTCATCTGAACGTGGAAGGCAGCTTGGCATGAAAGTGCAATCTGTCTCTAATTCAGCATCTCAGCAAGTTCCAGCTGCCCCAGAGCATGAAGCTGGGCCTCCCCTGCACCCTACACACCCCCATTACAGCCACTTGATGGACGGGACTGCAGTGAGGACAGTCCCAGCTCCTCTGCCTTGATTTTCTGGTTTCTCAAGAGGCAGGCTGGTTTCTCAAGAGGCATTCGTGACTGCTCATATTTACCACTTGCATTTGGATCTTGCTGAAAAAACAAAGAAGCAGAATCACCTGTGTTAGTTACTTGGAATTTTCAGTTGCAGTGGCGTGAATTTGCCAGGTGAGCAAGTTACATCACATTCCTTTAAACAGAATGAACTTGTGTCCACATCCCTCAGACATACAGCACACAGTTAGGGGCTCTCTGTGAGACCCTCCCACTGCAATTAGATGCAAAACCCATGATCTCTGGCCAAGGAAACTCAGGGAGCTCATGCAAGTCTTCACATTTTTAACCATAAATCTTTGTAAATGAATGTATTTTAAACAAGGCTCTTTGATGATAAAGAACAAAATGTCTCTAAATATAGTTTGATTAAAGGGGGGAGTGTTATAAGGAGACAGGGATAACCTCTTAAATATTCAAAAACTCAAAGTGACATTCAATGGGCTTTGTACAGTTTGGTTTAGAAGTGAAACTGTCAGACAGGTGTATTCTCAATCTCCACCCATTCCTATCTCTGTCTCTATCATTATCTCTATCTTATCTCTGTACTCTCATGTCCATTTTTTTCTTTCTATCTCTATCTTATCTATCTTTAACTAAACTCCTGTCAGCATCCTTGTGTCTGCATTTCCCTCTCACCCACCAAATTCCCCTTTCTCTCCTTTCTTTCTGCTTACTCACAATCTCTGTCCCTTATTCTTCCTAGCCCTTCAGGGCAAGTTCCTGCTTTGACTTGAAGGACACTCTCTTGCACTTCAGAGCTCACCAAAGGCTGCCTACTTCACCTGAAGCTCCAGATTCCACCCTCAGGAGCTCAGCCTTTGAGAATGAACTCCCTTTGGACCAACTGAAAGACCTGATTTCACTATGTGGTCAGTAGGGTTAGAAGAAAGGAAGAGTCTCATAGGAAAGCAAGGACTGTTGAAGGCTTTCTCCAGAAGAGCATGGTGGAAAACTTGACTTTTTGTATTTAATTGTTGAGTGCAAGACAGGAAATATCATAATCAAGCTCATGAAGGTCAACTAGAAGTATGATTGACACTGATTAAGGCAGAAGATACAGAAAAGACCTTGTCTCCCCATATTTTCCCTATTCAGAAATGATCTGGTTCATTGGAAGATATTTCCGATAAACCCCTACCCTTGGAGTTGTGTGATTTAAGGGCCCTTTTAAATATTAAGAGCCAGGGAACCATGCTGAACTCATAGAAAGGAACCCCAAACCAAATTGAGTTTAATGAGGAAAGAGAAAGATAGACTTGGTCCTCCAGTATCGCATTGGCTTGAAAAGGTCAGGTCTTCACTTTATCAATGTGGAAACTAAATTTGTATTTTAATGATATATCTGTTGAACTAGAACATTTGCATTTATCATGAAGACCAAAATGAGTATATGGCATAGTGACAAATGTTCTTTCCTACCCCCAAATCATAATCACTGACAAAATGTATCGGTTGATACTGCAGGGTCCACGGAATCGACTGCTTTGTGGAATATGTTGGGTACTCTGATCGAGTCAACTACCCCATATAGAGAGCCACCCAGAGTGGGTTTAGAGAGAACTGGTAATTAATAGGAGTCCTGATATCTTCCACTAGTATCTAAAGTGTAGCTATTGATATAATTTCTTCTTGGATCATACTGGATGGATGGATGGATGGATGGATGAATGGATGGAGATATATGATTAATAAAAATATACAGATTGATAGACAAATAAAATCTTTCATTTTGCTCTCAATCCACCCATTCTCCCTCATCTCCATTCATTCTTCCATCCCTCCTGTCTTTCGTTTGTTCTTTCCTTATTTCTCCTCAGTCTTGCTTATCTTTTCCCTCTCCTCCCTCCTGCTCCAAGGCCATCCTCCCACACCAAATCATTCCATCTTCTGTCACAACCAACACTGGTCGTTTCAACACAATTTCCTAAGATGTCTCCATCTCTAAGAGGCAGTTCAATATGAATTTCTGGATCCCTTGTTTGCAAGGTAGGCTGCTGAGTTGAATCCTTTTGGATGTTCCTGACAGGACTGGTCTGGGGGGCACTGAGAGTCACCCCATGAATCAGTGGAGCAGAAGATCTATTTTGACTCCAGCACGGGTGATGCCTCTTCCGCAACTCCGAGAGCCCCTTCCTGAGCTAGTCTGTGTCACTTCTCATCGGAGGCCTGGGAATCTCATGTTTTTGCTCACTGCTCTCCGTCCGTCCCAACCAGAGGTACTCCCAATACCTACACCAAGACCAAAGGCATTTGTCGAATCCAATTCCAAAGAGTGACCCTGTTTGGGGTTTTGAATGCAATTTCATGAAACTTTAAACTGACACCTCAGACACTACTAAAATATTTATGAATTAACTAAAGATTTTTGTTGAAAAAAAATAGTTACTACTAGATTGCATCAGTTTAGATGAAGCTTCCCTGACTTCTTTTTTTTCTGGTATCCTTAAAAGCCATTTTCCCTGTGTGTTGGTAATTTTATTTTGTTTATCAGTGAAGGTAGCAGAGCAGAATAAGAAGTGTCAGGTTTAATTCTCTGCCGCGGTTCTCAAAATAGATGTTTCATAAGTAACATGTGGCTCGCTCAGCTAAAATTAAATGTCTCAGTGTTTCCAAAATGTTTTCCATCTACAATTTGCAACATACACTGTTCCAGAACTAACAAAGACTCTGAAAATTACCAGTTAAAAACGCCAGTCTATTTCAGACTTTTTACTTTAAATACTCACTGTAGACAAAATTAAAAAAACAAAAACCAAACCCTAGAATAATCTGCCATAATATTAAAAACAAATAAACAAACCCTGATCCTTGCATCTAGAAGTTCGTTTCAGAGAAGTAGTACACGACATAATGGGAACGATGTTAGTAAAATCATCTACTTTTATGACATGCTGGAAATCAAAAAACAAGGTCAAGACTCTGAGGGTATTTCCCAGTGGGTCCTAATTTCCAAAATCCCCTAGTACCACTCAAGAAAATGCAGAACCAGAATCCCTCTCTGGAATATCTTGATTTAGTGCAGAATGAGATTCAGTGGGTGGAAAAGCCAACTGGTCTACCTCACTCCTCTGCCTGCGCCATCAGTTCTAATTGTTTCCCGGCCGGATAAATAAGGACATTTCCAACAGGCAACCCATTCCTTCAATAGCTTCCACCCGGCACTGTGTGAGATTGGTAAGAGGAAGAATCAATGTGCAGACAGACACATTTTAAATGAGGAAGGAGAGGGGAAAGGAGCGAAGGAGATCCAGAGGCTTCCCTGACAATATACCAGTGTTCTGTGCAAGGCGAGGAGGGGGAGTAATCAATAGCAGAAATAATTTGGTTCAGGAAAACCCATGAGAATACGGCACCGAGTGGTGTTTAGACACTGAGTGCCGTGAAGCCCTGAGACGGGGCAAGAGCCCAGCTGTGTGATTCTGGGCAGTGTCCGTAACCTCGCTGGCATCAGTGTTCCCACCTGTAAGAGGAAGCTCCCGCAGTGTCTGGACTGACACTGCGTGAGTGCCTGTGGCAAGGCTGTTATGGAGGGACCCCAGGAAGACACGTTTATGGGATTAAGAGCCGATTGACAGTAACACAGAAACCAGTTAAAGAGCAATGAGAAATGGATGGAGAACTTACGTGGCATTTTCAAAAGCACCCTTGGCGAAAGGTGGTGAGGAAAGGGTGTTGCAGTTCTGAGGGCAGTGGGGGCCAGCGAGAAGGACTGCAGCGTCCTGAGAGCCCCCAGGAGGGCAGCACACAGCCGAGGTGCCACATGCCAGGCACTGGGCACCTGGAATTCAAAGAGTTGAATGAACAAAACCTTCCCTGTGGTCAGGGCCTGCCACTTCGTTGTCAAATGACCCCTAATAACGGAGGTCAAATGCCATCTGTGCTACTCATTTAGGGTTTGCACCTGTGGCCAAGCCTTGGCCTCCAGCTCTGCATCACCTAATGGAGCTGCCTCAGCACCCTGACCTCTGAGTGTCCCGTCCTTGGATCTGGGGGTCAGAGAGAGGTGGAGATGGAGAGGGTGCAGCCTCCCGAGTCTCAGCTTGCTATTTGGCTCTGGTAGGAAGCATTTGGAATCTGTTGGATCAATTATTTAAGACTCATAATTCAGTCTATATTAAAGATTTATTGCAACAAACTGGAAAACAAATTACAGGCACAAAGGAAACAACATGGGTTCTGCTATCAAAGTTACATGGTATATAAATTGTATAAATTGTCAGTGTGGGCTGATACAAAGGGGAAGAGGCTGAGAGCAATAGGACACTTCTGGAAGACGTTCAGCTGTATGCGCGTGTGCATGTGCGGTTGTTCAGTGTGTGTGTGAGGGCTCAGCCGTGGCCGTGCACTACGTGTGGGCACGCCTGTGCATCTTTGGGGCTTCCTAGCATTTCATTTTCTCTTTGGCAGCAGACGCTGTCTCCCCTGCAGCTGCTGATCCCCTGAAAGTGGACATGACAATTTTCAGTCGCTGTCTGCCGGCTGCCACCGTCTGCTCTGCAGGGCCGCCTTGGGGACAAAAGTTTGTGTCAGCTGGCACCACGTCACCCCACCGCGAGACCTCACACACAGTGTCACAGCGGCCTCATTTCCTCCCCTGTAATGGGGGGATCCAGCGCCCGCCTCGCCCTGCCGACGAGTGCCACCATGTGTGTGACGGTGCTGGGCGCCGCGTCCCTCCCACGTCCAGGGGAGCAGACGATGGCGCTCACACTCGGAGTCCACCAACTGCCGGTCACAGGAGGGAACGGGCAGGTGCTTTTGAGACTCAGTGCCGTTCATAAATAGCCACCGGGTGGCCCGCCACCACCTGCTCTCCTTGCAAGCCCGGGAGTGGCAGGAGACAGTGTCTGCGTGTCTTGTTTGCTGGGCAGCAGTGAGGGCGAGAACTGCCTACCGCGCACAGTTGGGTTGAGAGGGTCCCGTGAGGCTCATTAGCACCAGGCAGGCTTTCTGGCCTCTCCCGCCCCCAGGGAGCCACAGGGCCGGCTCCCAGACCCCATCAGGACCCGCAGGCACTCCTCCACGGTGCCTGTGGCCCTGGGTTACAAGACACCTGGAGGCTCGGCCCGTGTCCTCCCACCCCAGAGCCTCACACGCTGGGCGCCACGCCTGTCACAGGGGAGGAGAGCGAAGAAGGGCAGGAGGGGATGGGTCAGTACAGTGCACGAGACTGGGGTCAGTTCTTGACACCTCCTCTCGCTTCCAACATGACAACCAAAGACGTGTCACCATAGAAGTGCCTCAGCTGGGGAGGGCAGGGTCCAAGGTCAGGAGACTAAAGAGGGTTTCAGAGCGCCTTGGTGGAGCAGTGGTTAGATCAGCTGCCTTTGGCTGGCATTGTGCACATGCATTTCAATGACGTAGGCGCCTCTCTGGCTGAGGGGGGGATCACCAAGATGAATGACAGAATAAAAACAAGTGTTTCATCCTCCTCTCTCTGCCTGCCTGCCTCTGCCCACCTTCATTCCGGCCTGTGCCTTGAAAAATCTTTAAAAAATAAAATAAAATAAAATAAAATAAAATAAAATAAAAGGCACTTTTCCACTGCATTAGAGACCACACCAAGAGCCCAACGGGCACCGGGTACCTGGCTTAGGGCTGCTCCTGACTCTGACTCCAGGTGACAGCAGGTCCCTATCTGCTTAGACAAATCTCGATAAGGTCTTGTTTATGTAGCAGAAGAATCAGCTCTCAGTTATTCTGTGAGGAACTGGAGAGTGGGGAGCGGGGGGAAATAGGTATTTTTGCAAAATCTGTTTCTGGCAATCCTCCATAAACGAAAACAGTTGAGCCTACAGAATTTTCTGTTGTTTCTGCAAAGCTCTCATTTGTTACATGGAAGCTCATTTGCTTATGTGGAGTAAACACGGCTTCAGACCCAGCAGAGATGAGCACTCGTGGCTGAGATGGATTGAGAAGGGAGAGGCATCATCCTTCACTGTTATATTTACTGTGTTAAATATAGAGTGGGAATTGATGACAAATGCGCAGGAGTCCCCCATGTGAGCCAAAGTGATGAACTGGGGTTTATTTGCCATCTGGCTTTGAAGCGGGGATTTTTTTTCATGTCAGAAGAATGGCACCTTCGGAGCTGTCGTGCTACAGACATCTGTTTATCAGACCTTTGCCTGAATGAATTATTCAGAATGTGCTTAAGGTTGTGCTTTACCTGACATATGGAAATATAAAGCCACACACTCAGTGTCGTTGGAGATCTGTCTACATAAAATCAGGTGTCAGGCTGGAGACCCGGAGAGCGGCCGCGCACTGGGGCGTCTGGTCCTGGGAGCACCGTCGCCCTGCCCTGCCTGCTGCCCCAGGTCCTGGTGGCTGGAAAGCCGTCTGTGGGCTTCTTGTGCTGCCGGTGCTCTGTCCTGACCCCTTCGGGGTCCCCCGTGCCTCTGAGGGCCGCCACGGAAGCCAGTCGTGTGGGTGTGAGTTCCTGGTACAAGTCACTGGTTGTTCCATCTTTGTCCAGAAGTGGGACTCCGGCTCCTCAGGAGGGAAGGCTTCCTGGACATAATGAAAAGATGTAAGAAGACGATGAGGTTTTCATGCAAGATAAACTTCCAAAGAACGGTGTCTTCGGGATATTGAGCAAGAAACTGAATGCAGTGCTGGCCTTAGCTCTGTCTGTCCAGGGGAGTGTGGGATTTCTTTTCCCTCCATTCACACCTTCCTTCAGCTGACACTGACTGAGAGCACCTACTAGGTGCTGGGGGCCTGAGGTAGCTGCACTCCCTGCTGTCAGGAGCTAGGAGGGGCCGGGATGGAAGCATCCCTGTGACGAGCACTGAGCTTCAAGCAGATGGCTTCCTCACAAAGAAGCAGGACCCAGCGTCAGTCCCGAGGAGACTGGCCCAGGACTTCGCATCCCCAGGAGGTGACTCTGAATGGTCATAAAGTGGCGAGTCATAGTACCCCAGCCAGAGACGGGGCAGCGGGCAGGTGTCTCAAATGGGAGGGGAGCATACAGGAGCACCCGGGCCCTGCAGGCTCTGCAGCAGGTCGTCTATGAGTGGACTTCAACGAATGCCCAGAGAGGGAGAGAAGATGGTCATCAGCTCTTGAGAAGCCAGTGTGCTGGGCCGGGGGCTCAGAGGGGATGTGGCTTCAGGTCTTCAGAGCTCAGCCGGCCAGGGGCCCCGGGGCCTTGTGGGTGGGTGCAGAGGTTCTGCTGATGCAGCGAGAGCAGTGGAAATCATTACCGAGATCCTGACAAAGAGGCGGGGTGTGTGGCCCCCATCTCATTTTCAAACATTCCCTGAGGACTCCCAGATGGTCGTTGTCTCTCACTTCCTCACACCCAGTGGTCAGTGAGGACCCTTGGAACAAATGCACACGATGAGGGAACCACGTCAACGGGACACAAGGTCTGTGTGAGCTCTGAACAGGGACCCCACTGACATATCCCAGTAAAGACAAACATCCTGGGATGTTCCTCTGGGTGACTGGTGTTAAGTTTCCTTCGGGGACCAAAGAGGTGCCCTTCAGTCCATTTCCAGGGCAGAAGAACATGGCAGAGGGAGGGGAAAGGAAGAGGGCAAATGCCCAGTGGAGAAGAGGCCACATCTCAGCAGGGCTGGAGCCCTTTGCTTCTCGGTCCTTGACTTGCACCTGCCCTGACAGAGGGTGTGCAGTCATTCATGAGCCTGAGACCACCTGGAAGGACATCCCTGCACATTCTGGTCCACATTTACATTTCGGGAAGCGTCTACACTCACAGAACACAGCTACACAGGCAAATGCCCATCTGCCTCAGTGCAGGGAGTAGGCCCCCGGGGCTTAGCCAGAACAGAAGTGCTTGCCTGCTCCCCTCTGTTCACATAACCTTAACAGCTATTGAGGGATGAGTGTGATTCAGAAGAGTATACATACTGAGCTGGTGCTTCAGGACAGTGCCCTCCCCTGGGACACCATCACCACCATCAGGATGGTGATGATCCACCACCTCTAAAAGGCTCCTTTGTGCCTCTTTGGATTGTTTATTTTATCAGAACACTCACCATGTGATCTACCCCCTTAGCAAAACGTGAAGCACATGGTGCTATGCTGTTACCCCAGGCACAGGAAAAGCAGATATCTAGAATGCATTCATCTGTAGAAGGCATTCCTCTCTAGACTGTCCAACCGTCTCTAGAACGTCCATCTGTCTCTAGAATGTCCAACCGTCTGTAAAACGTCCATCCGTCTCTAGAATGTCCATCCGTCTCTAGAATGTCCAACCGTCTCTAGAATGTCCATCCGTCTCTAGAATGTCCATCCGTCTCTAGAATGTCCAACCGTCTCTAGAATGTCCAACCGTCTCTAGAATGTCCAACCGTCTCTAGAACGTCCATCTGTCTCTAGAACATTCATCTGTCTCTAGAATGTATTCATCTGTAGAAGGTATTCCTCTCTAGAACATATTCTTTTCTAAAACATGTTCATCTCTAGAATGTATTCATCTTGCCTAACTGAAACCTTCCATTCAGTGAACAACAATTTGCCATTTCTTCCTTCCCTCCGCCCCTAGCAACCACCATTCTGCTCTCTGCCCCTGTGAGTTGTACTCACTTAAATGCTCTATGTGAGTGGAACCCTGCAGCAAATGTCCTGGGAGGCTGGTTTCACTGAGTATCTCGTTATCACCCAGATTTGTCCATGCTGTTGTAAAAGGGCTGGGTTTCCTTATTGTTAAAGGCTGAACAAAATCCCAGCGAGAAAATCTACCTCACTTCTCTATCCATGATCACTCGGGTCATCTGTAAAGTTGTAATAAAAGCTGCCTGCACATGAGAGGGGTGTGTGTGTGTGTGTGCGTGTGTGTGTATGTGTGTGTGTGTGTGACTTTGTGCGTGCTTGTATATGCGAGTGTGTGTGTGTGTGAGTGCCACCCCTACGCCGTCTGCATTATGCCTCCATGTGTGTGGCATCTTACACTCCAGCCTGTGTCTTGGCTGTTGAACTCTGTTCTCTGGAGACCAGGTGGTCAGCTTATGATCCCATCCATCCTGGCCCCGAGCACCGTTCGGGGCTGCATCTCCTGCACCCCCGGGACTGTGGGATGTCTGTATCTGTGGGCAGCCCCTGCACCTGCTGGAGGCCCTCGTTCTGCAGGAAGCTGGAGGGGATGGAGTCAGAGGTTCATTTGGTTTGAGAAGAATCCTTTTGTTCTGTGTTTGGAGAAGTTTCTCTCTATTCCACTTTGCTACCAATTCCCCCGTTTCCAATTCCCTTCACCAACAAAACTACAATTTGCTGGATAAACAAAAACAGTGGGGATGAAATCTCCCTGGCAGCCAGTCTGTCAGAAGCCCTGTGCTTGTTAGCATGGTAAGAAAGAGCTAGAGGATTTCTTCAACTTGTACAAAATTGAATTACTTAATAAACTTGGTGTAACTTTCTTCCCTGGGAGTCAGTGTTGGTTTTTTTTAAACCCACGACGGCTCTTTGCAGCATTAGCATTTTTGCATCCGGGCAGGATGTTCAGACACTCTTTCTTCATCCCTTTCTTGCTAAATAGCAACTGTTTCTTAGCCTCTGCTTCCTAGAGAACGGATGTGCCTGCAACTTAAAATAAAATTTGGCTCCCTTACCCTTGCACATCAGATAGCTGGTGTGTTGAACTTTCTATTTATTGAGACCCTCCCTCCCTGGAACAGCACCTCCACCACCAAAAGAGGGAAACAGGCAGACAGCAGATTAACCATCCGGGGTAGAAGGCATCTCACAGATGCCTGGGCCAGCTCGCAGGCCGGGGAAGGAAAGGGTACCGTCCACAGACCGCCCGCGCCTGCCCCGCCAACACAGCATGCTGCTTCCACACTGTCTTACTTGTCACTGAGGGTCTCTGCTTGTGCCCCGGCCGGGACTGTACCCCGGATGCCGGGTTGCATCCACAGGCTTCCGAGATGGGCTGTGTTGGGAGCAGGCCTCCTTTGGCGGAAAAATCCTGATTCTCTTATGAGACAGACTGCCCAGTACCATCGGGAACAGAGCGCCAAGCCCCACCTGCCACTTCGTCCTGGATGGGACAATTCACGTTATTGCTTAGGAAAAATGCTCCACTCGGGTGGCCAGAAGAGCTTCTCTGCTTCACGGTGATGGGAGAAAAGACCCAGGGGGGCTGTGTGGAAGGCAGCCGTCCTGCAGGACACCCCCAAAAGCTGTGGATTAGCCTCCCCCAAAATGCACCCTGTCTTATGGAGCAGAAGGATTAAATATTTATATCGGCTCACTGGGGTAATAAAACTGTATTCAATTATGTCGCAGGCACAGCCTAATGATTGTTGAAAACTCGGTAATAACCCCCCAAACTCATAAAAAATACAGGATAAACAATGCTGGGAGAAAATTATGGGAAAATAGCCTCTGGCCTATGGAAACGTGGCTTTATTTTGAAATAATTTGAAAAACCAGTGTGTGCATTAAAAAAATTAATCGAGCTCGCTTACATAATCACACTCTGATCTCCAGAAACTTTGCTGTATGCTTGTATCCACTGTGTTGGCAGAGATTGCGGACGGTCCTGAGAGACTTGGGGCTCCCTGAGCACAGGCCCACCCCCTTTCTTCTTCTTTGACCCCTGGGCTCTTGCGCAGGGCCCGGCTCTGAAGTGGGACCCCAGGAATATTTGCAGAAGCAGCTCAAAGAAGCAGTGTCTCCATCATTCCCAGCTCGCCTTGTGATTCCAGTGAGCTTTAGCCAAGGGGAACTTGATTCCCGTGGGCATTTGGTAATGTCAGCAGATGGTTTTGTTACAAGCCGGGGGTACAGGGTGCTGCTGGCTTCCAGAGGGGCGAAGATGAGGCCACACAATGTCCTACGAGGCGCAGAGGGCCCCCCACTAGTGTCTGTGCAGGGCAGAGTTCTTGACCAGTCTCTCCCCCGTCCCATTGCAGCCCAGTGGTCTTCACCTTGAGAAACACTGCTGTGTGTCTGTGATCCATTCCCTGCGGTCCTTGTAACAAATACCACAGACTGGGGGCGTCAGCACAGACATTTGTAGAATCACAGTCTGGAGACCAAAGTCTGAGCTCTCCATGTCCACGAGGTTATTCCTTCTGAGACAGAGGTCCAAACGGGGCTTACTCAGATCGAATCAAGGTGTCCGCTGGGCTGTCTTCCTTCTGAGCCGCCATGGGGAGACTCCGATGGCTGGTCCTGCTGGGCTCCCACCGCCTGCATGCACACCCTCCTGCCCCCGCTCCGTCTTCAAGGCCAGCAGCTCATCCTCTGGAAATTTCTGCCCCGACCCCCGCTGGGTCATCACCCCTGCTTCTCTGCCCTCCCGCCCCCTTTTGTAGGGATAGCTGCTCTCACACGATGTCCCGTATGCTGATCCAGGATAATTTTCCACTGCTAGATCCGGAACCCTGTCTCACCTGCAGAGTCCCTTTGGCCATACCCAGGAGCTCAGAGATCAGGCTGTGGGCATCTCTGGAGAGGACAGAGTTCTGCCCACCACACCCTGAGCACATTCAACTTACGTGATGGGGCTGGAGGGGGCCGTCCTGGGCTGATCTTGAAGCTGTCGTTAAGCCTGTGCGGGGTCTTCTGTGTGATGCTGGCCTCCCGGGACCTGCTGTCTCTGCTGCAGTGCGGGAGTAAGAGCGCTCTTGCCACACCAAGTTGGTTCTAGGTAATGAGGTTAATTTTACTCTCACCTGTGCTGCTTTCCCCAAACCTGCCCCCTCCCCTGAAACTCACAGCCCACAGCCCCCGCCTTTCTGGAGCAAGGCACGTAGCTGGGGGTCTGCCCTGATCCCCCGGTGAGACTGTCTGCCGGTGCTAGGTGCTAATTAATTTTGGGCAGGATTCCTTGTTGTTTGCTTAGTCAACTCCATGACGCATCTCTGATCTCGCTTCAAAGCAAAGACATTGTTTGCTTGCTTGGTTTAGCTTCTGTTCATGGGTCTTGCCTCTGGAGGTCGAGTCCGTGTCCTGAGAGATCACACATGCAGAGATCACACCCCGGGGCAGCATGAAACCTGGGGGGCGCGTGGAGAAATGGGGTCCAGCCCAGGGCACAGGTGGAACCCCAGGAGCGAGATGAGAGCAAGCAGACTGGAGCAGAAAATGGGAAAAGAGGGGCATCTGGTGAGATGCATTTGCTGTTCCTGTGTTTTCTCCAAACTTCCAGAATCACGTGGCCAGTTTGTGGGAAGCCTCTTTTTAAGAACAAAGGGAGGAAGTGACTTTTCAATTCCCCTCATCCCGGCTCTCAATGCAATAGGAACATGTTTATCACAGGACTCCCATCCCATCATGGAATGATGCCCATTCTGAAGGGAGGGGCTTCACTGAAGTGGGGAGGGGAGACACGGGGAACTACAGGGCGGGCCAGTGGCAGAGGCACCCCGAGTCTCATCATGAGAAGGTGGCTTCCTCCCCAGTTCTCTGTTCTGTCCTCCGTGCGCACACGCGGGGGGCTCGGGACACCTCTTCACCCATCCTGCTGCCCTAGTTGCTCTCTGGAGACGGTGGGTGCTGGAGACTCACACCCTGCACTGCTGTTTACAGCCGGCCACCGCCAGCCACCACCGGCCACCGCCGCAGCGACTTCAGCACCAGGCAGGAGCTGTTGCACTTACAGGCCAGAGTCTCCAGCCCAGGAGTCGGCAGGGCTGTGCCTTCTAGAAGTTCTGAGTGCGAATCTGCCCCGCACCCCCTCCCGGTGTCTGGGGGCTGCTGGTGACCCTGATGTTCCTTGACTTCCAGCCACATCAACACCACGCCTGCCTCCGTCTTCACGTGACTCTGCCGCACAGTCCTCTGTCCAGATCTCTGTCCTCTTTTCACACAGACACAAGTCGTGTTGGACCAGGACCCCCCCGGGGGCCTCCTTTTGTTTGGATTATGTTTCTGTAAACCTGAAGATGAGAGGCCGGGGCGGGGATTGCAGGCCTTCACGTTGGTTGTGAGGAGTCCATGGCACAGTGTCTGGAGCAGGAAACTCTCAGAGCACGATGGCTGTCATTACAGGTTCCCCCTGTTCCCCAAAAGTAGAGCATTCCTATCTGTTATGATTTGTTTGATTATTTGGGGATCTAAATAACACTAAAAAAAAATGATATACATTAATGGTGATAGAGTTCCTAGACCTCCAAAATAACCTACATCAAATCGTACCGAATAAGACTGGTCTACTTTCAGATAGTGAGGAGACCCGTATTACCTTTCCATTATTACTGAAAAGGTTACAGTCCCCAAAGCAGTGCAAATCCTGGAAGTGTGCAAACCACTTAACGTTAGCAGTGAAAATGTGTTAAAACGAAGGAAAGAGGCTGAAGTCTACAGATGTTTTCACTGCACCCTCAGGCCCCAGGCTGCGTGCCCCCAGCTTTCCACCCAACCCCAGTCCTAGTAAAGGAGTGCAGAGGATGCCCTGGTCATCTGCCCGCAGTTTTCTAGGGTCAGGTGCCTGTTTTTCTGCTCCATCTTCCCCTGTGTACGTTCCCAGACAGAAATCAGAATACGTAACCCAAGTGATTTCTGGAGCTCCGTCTCTTGAATGTCATCCCCGAGAGGAGAACAGTCAGAGTGCTCTTCCCATCACAGGCAGCCTCTCAGGGGGTCCCGAGGAAGAAACCCCTGCTAATGTCTCCACATGCGGACCTGAGTGTCCAAACACAGCAGCAGAGGATGCCGGGAAGCAGAGCTGTGCAGTGACCTCTCATGAAAACACCCCAAGCAGATGCTGGCTCACAGCCCTCACGCAGCTTGTGGGTAAGCGGTGGGGTTCGGGGGGTGGAGGGGAACCCAGAAAGAGGCTCCCCAGCCGGAGAGCCATGGAGGAAAACAGGGTCAGTCTACCCTCGAGGACTCTGAGCAGGTGAGGCAGGCCTGAGCTTCTCTGTGGCTATTTAAAAAATGAAGACATGCCAAAAGAGGGACTCAGAGAGCCTTCTCCATCCACCTGTTGAATAGAAAGAAGTTGTGCATATTTACCTGTCCGCATGACTGCAGGCTGTGTGACACCTCAGTCTTCCTCTGAGCCGGCCAGTGGCCGCTCGTCACACCAGGTGAGCGAGGTGTGCCTGGGCCAGCCCTGCAGAGCCCACAGTCCCGGCTGTCCTGGTCAGACAGTGGTCACTTCTCTTCTCCAGATGTCCCCACCAGGCACTGAATCACCAGCAGTAGCCTCTTCTCAGCCATCTATTTGCCTGCCTGGCACCCAGCCCACCCTGCAAAGGAGAGGTCCCAGATTCCTGAAAATCCAGAGGCCGCCGGGGCCAGGGGGTCCTTCTCTGAGTGGTCCTGAGGGGCCAGCTCCCTGTCGGGCTCCCAGGCCCCACCCTTGCTGCATCCCCCTTTCGCCGGGCTTCTGGGCAGTCAGTGGTTAAGTCCACTGTGTGAAGCACAGGCCGACAGCAGGCATGCAAAACCACTTCCCCGCCCTGCGTGTGGCATAATTGTATTTTCAGGGAGGACCGATCTATATTAGCCAGGTGCGGCTCTCCACTGCGGAACTTTTATAAAGGAAACACTACAGGCCTCTTGGGGTGAAGGATATTATAATTATGGATGATGTATGCTCCCCAGCTCATGTATACATTGCACTTTAGGAAAATGTTTCCACTTGATGTGGCCAGAAGCATTAAGCAAAAATAGTGCTGCGGCCTGGGTTAGGATCCCTTCTTTTGTTTTATGTCTCGGCTCTCCAGTGCTAAAATATTTGGAAGGACGTGTCTGCATGCTGCTGCGAAGGAAATATGAACATAAGTGCATTTCTGACTTCAAACCAGATCGTAATTTCCTTCTAAAATACCTCACTGAGTTTAGCATATTTATTCCTTAGTTGCATGTTCGCTGCATATTTTGGTACAAAAGTAAAATCATCATCATCATCATCATCTCAGGACTAAGAAGGAACTTAGTGGTTATCTGACTTGAGGCGCTCCAGCTCCAGTGATAGTGCTGCTTGGTGAGAGATCTGACTTGTGTGGTTTGGAAGCCAAAAGGCAGACACAGGAGGACGAGGGCGGAGTGACGTTGGGAAAGGGGCCAGGAAGCCCCTGCTCCCTGTTGCCACAGTTCTCAAAGCAGAGACCAGCCTCCAGCCACCTTTGGCATCTCCTGGAATCTCCTTGCACCCTGATATTTTTGTCAGTTCTGCAGAAAGGGGATTAAAGTTATACACCCAGTTCCGATGGGGGAGGTGGTTCCCACACTACACGATTCTCCCACACCAGCCTCGTGTCCAGTTCACCACGGTGCTGGGACTCCCTTCCTGGAGAGTGTCAGGCCCCACCGGCTAAGGACTCAGTCCCACATTGGACTCTGGCTTTCAGTGCTGGCTGCCATCTGTGCTGATCAAACAGTGATGTGTGGAAGGTCCCAGGACCACTCCCTTGGAATTGATTCACTTGGCAGAGGAGCTCATGGAATTCAGAGAAACATCTGACTTTCCAGATCACAGGTTGCTTATAAAGGAAAGCAGATGGGAGAGACGCAGAACAGCGATGGAAATGAAGTCATTTCCATGTCCTCTCCAGACACTCCACTCTCCCTGACCCCTCCGTGTTCACCACTGGGGTTTTTTGGAATTTTTTATGGAGGTTCCATGACCAAGGCTCCGTTGATTAAACCCTGGGCTGTTCAGCCCGCAGTCCCTGTCAATCCCCAGAGGCGAGGAGTGGCACTGAGGGTCTCCCCCTCCAATCACTGGTTCCCCTGGCCACCAGCTCTCACCTCCAGTGCTTCCAAATGTCGCCCTGTTCCCATCACAAGAGCCACCTTTGTCCTCTCCCCCCTTAGGAAATCCCGAGGTTTTCTGGAGCTCGCTGCCAGAAATGGGGACAACCACCAAATGTCCGTTTCTTACTAGAATTCTCATTCTCACAGGATCAGATCGCCCTTCCCACGTGTGGCTGTTAGAGCAACGCAGGGGGTCATGTATGCAAACGGTCACTGTGAAGGTGGCGATGCCTGGGAGAAAGCAGGTCCAGGGTGGTGACAGCCACTCTCCGCTCAGGGTCAGGGTGCTGGTGTCGGCCATTGCTCCGGGCAGACACCCTGAGGCTGGCTCTCCCACCAGCGGGTGCGGCCCCGGGCCTCTCCAACCCTCCACTCCATGGAAGGGTCTTTGTGTCCAGTCACTGCATCACAGACAAGGGAAGGGAGGCACCAGCAGGCAGCTCGCTCCACCTAACAGAAAGCACATCCATTTTGGCTTTGTGAAAAACCCGTGCCCTTTTGCTGGATCCACATACCCTTTAAGGATTACATCTTGGCTGTTTTCCTTAAATTGACTTCTGAAAGCTTGATCACCACCTGCAGCCCCCATCTAAGCAGCAGCCTGTTCTTGAGACACATTTCTCTTCTTGAGGTGAAGCTCACATCACAAGTCAGGAACCTTCTTCCAGGGCACTTTCAGTGGCCCGATATCCACACAAGTGGGCAACCACCACCTCTGCTTTCAAAACATCTGTATTTCCCCCAGAGAGCACCCTGTGCCCACGAAGCTGTCTCTACGCATCTTCTCTCCCCCGACACGCTGTAATCTGCTTTCTTTCGGTCTCTATTGATTGGCCAGTTCTGGATTCCATCGCGGGAAGCAGGCGGCCCCTGGTTTCTTTCACTGAGGATCGTGTTTTGAGGTTCATTCCTGGTGTCGCACCAATTAGTGCCTGACTCCTTTTCACGGTCGAGTCATATTCTTTTGTGTGGATGTGGGTTTGTGCTTCTTTTAACCTGTTAAGAGGCATCTGCGCTACTTATACTGTTTGGATATTATGAGGAGTAACGTTGCTATGAACACGGAGACACACGTTTTGATGTGGCCGTAAGTTTTTATTTCTGGGAGTGCAAGGCTGGATATACACACTTGATTAGATAAATAACAATTTTGTTTCTGTTGCCATCCTACCACCGGCTCTGGTCTCTTAGTGTCACATGGACAGTTTGAGAAACATTGTAAACAATTGTTTCCTAGATGCTGGGAAGCCCTTCCACTTTGTGATGCTGCAAAGGCCTCCTGTTTCTTTCCCTCTGCTGTCACCGCAGTATGACGTCCTGGTCATGGTCTCGCCTCACTTATGAGAGTTCCTACCTACAAGCCCTTTTCCTGTGGTCTTTCCTCCCAGCTTCCTTCGGCCTGCTCAGATCTTACCCACTCTTGAAGGCTGAGCCTTCTTTTGTTGCTGGACCATAATTTTTTTTTTTAATTCCTTTCGTTCTCAGACTTTTGACTTCCCAAACCAATTGAAAAATTGAAAGCATGTCCTGGTGGTTTAACGATTAAAAGCATGGGAAGCAGCTCACACACATCCCAAGGACCCGGATTCGTGACCCAGAGCGGGGGGAACAACCAAGATGAATAACTAAATAAAATAAAGAAAGTGCTTCTTCCTCCTCTCTCTTCATTCCCTACTTCTCTTTTCCTTTTAAAAAGTGGAAAGGAATAGGGTATGTGCCCACTGATTCTTCTGAGGACCTATTTCATAGGTGTGTCGTGTGTCTGTAGGTATTTCATGTTTTATGTTTATATTGGTACCATGCATTTTCATAAAGAAAAGTACTCACACTACAGACACACGCTGGAGCTCGAAGTTGAACGTAAATCATTTCATAGACACTCACTGCTTAGCCCTGACAGTTCCATTTGGAGACAGCAAACCCTTACTGATACTTCCCCTGCGGACTTTTCTGTAGCGCTTTTCATGTTCACTGCACTTACGCCTCCTCCTAAACCTCCTCCTTCTAGTACTGCTGCTGATGAATATAATAATAACAATATTAAAATAATTATCACAGCA
This sequence comes from Solenodon paradoxus, assembly GCA_004363575.1. Lineage (NCBI taxonomy): Eukaryota > Metazoa > Chordata > Mammalia > Eulipotyphla > Solenodontidae > Solenodon > Solenodon paradoxus. The sequence goes on along the minus strand of RJWH01005979.1, from coordinate 9,944 downwards.
GCTGTTTGTCAGCCCCTCCATTTCTGGAAGTGTTCCTCACGCCTGTTTTCCTGACCTCCCAGGAGGGCAGTCAGAGGCACTGACATGTCCCTGTTCCAGACACCCAGACTGAGATCTGCTCTTAGTGGAGACACCACAGCGGATTTCAAAAACTTAATACGGAAAAGAAGGAATGACAAAGAGGTATTAACATGAAGCATTGACAGGGCCATCTTTGGGTCATGTCATGTTAAGTAAAATAAGCCATGACCAGTAAAGGTGTCTGTTCCTGGTTTTGTTTTCCTTGCAAGGAAATGTGAAGCCATGGGGCTCACCTTCTCTTTCCCATGGGCAGCCCCACTGGTGACATTTGTGTCTCCACATTGCAGATCAAGGCAGGAAGGCTTAGTTCCTCCAAGTCAGTGCAGAGTGGACCACAAATTGGTCTGACCAGACTGGCTCACAAAGTATGTCATTCAAGATGTCCTTTGTTCATGAGCAAGCAGCGCGCATCACACGAACGTGAACACCGCCCTTCCGCTCTCTTCACGTGGTGGCAAGTTGGTCTCCGTGACTCCCCCTTCCCAAGACCCTCACGAGTGGGTCAGGCCACAAGCCCAGGCTTCTGAACCTGGCTTTGTTCTCACTGTAGACCCCACCTCTCATGATACAAATTAACATTCATTCAGTCCACTCTTTTCCGCTCCCCTCATCCGGACACTAACTTTCTTAGTCTCTTTCCAGCCATTCCTTTTGGCAAAGGCAGTTTTGGGGTGATTTTTTTTCTTCATCCGTTTCCAAGTCCCAAATTCAAGAGAGTGAGTATCTGCTCTCCTTTGTCGTTGACATAGAGTCCCGGTTAACAGTCCTGGTCTCCACTCTTGCGACAGAGCCCAGCCTGGCTGTGGTTGGGGGACTCACTCTGAGTACCTGGGTGCTCGAAGTGGCCAAGCCTGTCTGGGTATTTGGGCTCGTACAACAAAGAGGGTGTCTGAACATGAGTCCAGCTCTGTCTGCATAAAGAATCCAGAAATATGTCCGTCTTTGGTATGTTTCCTTTGGAAGTTGTGTCTTTTCTGTCACCTCTCAAATCTGAAAGGAAAACAGCAAGTTGTCGGTAGGAAGAGGTTGTTCCAAAGGAAGATCGGTGTGGGTCACGTCATTTCCCTGAGTGCGGTGCTGTCCTTCAGTGACTTAGGGAATTTTCCCGCAGGCCTCCTCCCATCCTCTGCATCCAGGCGAGGGCCCAGCCATTCCAGAGAGAATGGACTCCTCTTCGGGCAGGAACCATCTGCCGTTTGATGAATAGATGCTCCCACTGCTTCCGTGAGACTCAGCTTCACAGGTGGTGATATTTCACAGCCTCAGCGAACGCCTGCTCCAGCAGCAGCCCCTCAGCTGTCTCTCACCCAAGAGCGTCCTGGGAAGACTATTCTTCCTTTCTCAGGATCCTGGGAAAAACACCTGGGGTGATGGAAACAGCACAGGTCTGCAGAGGACCCCGGGTGTCCAGGGTAACCCTCGAAGGCATATCTTCTCCATGAAGGTCTTAGGGGAGCCCTGGAGAATTGCACTTAAGAAAATGTGGGAAATGCAGATTTGGGGACTCCACCCCACCTCTCCTGAATCAGAGCATTTGAATTTGGATTCAGTGCATCTGACTTTTTATCAAGCCAGCCAGAGGATTCCAACACCCACGACATGGAGGCACTGCAGAGGGGCTTCATCAAGGCTGGGCAAACCCATCTGAAATCCATTCTGACTCATTGCTAATGAAATAATATCTGCCTGGGCCGCGATTCGTAGCTGGCATGTCGCAGTTCCCTCCCTGTGTCTAGAGGCACCATTCAATGAATGAGCAACCAGGGCATAAAGATTAATTACTTATTTTCTCCCCCTCTTCCCCTTCTCGGTGAAAATGTGACTGTGTACCCCCGAGAAACCCACCCGCTGGGAGAGCTCTGCAGTCCTTCCGGAGAAAGACACCGCCCCCTGCCCCTCGAATGCAGGCAAGAGGAAGCAGCTCTTTCATGTATATTCAATGCTTAATAATTAATCATGGGCATGGAAATATGCGTGAGCATGGACCACAGGCATGCTCAGTCAATAAACAAGTATTTTCAGGATGACAAATGCATACTTGGCCCTTTACTTTAGGGGAATGATGGAGGAATGTTAGGGGAGAAGAAGGAGCACACTCTAATTGGCTACAAAGGGTCCTGTTTTACATACCCTTTCTCCATTTAATAACAACAGCTAATGTTTATTGAGCACTTCTGATTTAGCATGTAGTTTTCCTTATAGTCATTGCTGCAGATTAATTCCTCAGAACAGCCCTTCAGGGTAGCTACTATTACTAGTTGAATTTTATAGGTGGAAAAAAAACACACCTGAAAAACAGAGAGTTATAGTAAACTTGTCAGTTCACACAGCTAAGTGACAGACCTGGGGTTTGAACGGTGGAGTTTCCGATCAGAAGTTAAATGCTTCTCTATGATTTCTCTGCTTGTGGTAAAGGAAATGCTGGCCTCTTTCAGTAAATGTCTGCAAAGCCTGTTGGTCTCCCTGACAGTGGGAAGCTAGCTCGATACTGATAATGTACTAGGGTTCCCCAGAGAAGCAGAACAATAGGACGTAGGTAGCTACTTAGAAAGAGATGCATTCTGAAGGGTGGCTCACACAACTGTGGAGGCTGAGGCTTCCACCGTCCACCTGCTGCCAGTCAGAGATGCAGGAAATCTGTGTGGAGTTCTTGTCCCAACCCGAAGCCTGAGAACCAGGAATGATCAAGGAGCACGTTCTAGTCTTGATCATACGCAAGAGGTCCAAGAACCTGGAACCCTGGATGTCCCAGAGCAGATGACTCAGCTTAGCCAGAGGACAGGTTCACTCTTCTGCTTCTCTGTTCTGCCTGGTGCTCGGTGGGCAGAGTGAGACCACCCACATGGCGAGTTGCCCCCACTTTGATCAGGAGGCCCCCATATTGGTGAAAATGCCCCCACATTGATGAGGGCATCTTCTTTACTCACCTAATGGGCTCTTTTAGCATCACCCTCACAGACACACCCAGAAATGCTGTCTTCCCAGCTGTCTGGGGTCCCCGAGCTCAATGAAACTGACTCACAGAATGAACCATGACAGGCCATCGGGCATTGTGATTGGGAGTCATCTTCATGGGATAGGTAAGGAAAAAGGTTCCCGAGAGGTTGAGTGACTTGGCCAATATCAACCTTGCTGGGGCCATGGTAAGAGGGCCATGCTTCTGCATAAAACCAGATTCCTTTCTACTGTTTTTCTTGCTTCCTCGGGGCATACATGGTTGATTTGAGTTGACATGTAGAAAACGAGACAAATCTTAGCAATTCATAAAGTACCAAGGACAACAGAGCTCTCGTCAGTTTCCTAGGACTGCCCAGCCACCAGCTGGAGACTCGGAGCACGAGAAATGTTTTCTAGCACAGGCTTGAAAATTATGTCCCAAATCAGCGTGTTGACAGGGTTGGTTCCTGGGGTGTTGAGAGGCACTCTGTCCCCTACCTCTCTCCTAGCCTCTGGGGCTCCAGGCCATCCTTGACACCATGTCTCACCCATGTCACGCCTCTGTCTTCACTTGGATTGTGCTCCTGGGTCTGTATGTGTCCTCTTTTCTCATAAGGGTCCCAGTCATTGGAGTAGGGTCCACTCTAAACCTAGTATAACCTCATCTCAAGATCCTTCATTTAAGCACATCTGTAAAACCTTATTTCCCAACACGATCACATAGACAGGTGCTAGCGCGAGAGCGGGGACGTTGTAGTTTGGAGGACGCTGGCAAGTCCTGGGAAACGGTTGCCAGGAGACTGGGTGAGCTTGCACTGCAGCGAGCAGTGTGCATCTCAGGTGTGGGCGTGAGGCCAGACATGTGCAAACTCCAGCATCACACACTCTCTGGGCGAACGTGGGTATATGTCTCAAATGTCCCCAAACACCATTTCTGTTCTGGGTGGAACTGTGATATTAATCTTGACTTCACTAAATGCACGCCTGTTCTGTTCTGTGCGCTCAGTGGACACAGATTTAGTAACCTAATTCATGTTTACCAGCTCACAGCGCACAGGAGGCAGGAGTGTGACAGAGTTTGGCTGGGTTCTCTGCTCAGGGCCTCGAGGCGCAATGAAGGTGTCCATTGGGCTGTGTTTTCATCTGGGGCTCGACGGGGGAAGACCTGCCTCCATGCCACTGGGACTGTGGACACAGTTCATTTCCTTGTGACTCTGGCTCTGAGGTTCCTGGCATTTGCTGGTTGTTGGTTAAAGGCACGGTCACTTTGTAGTCATGGTCCTTCCTACCAGACTGGCTCCCTCATTTCTCTGCAAGTCTGGCAATGAAGAAAGAGACTGAATCAGCCGCGTGGCTCTGTATGGTGTAGCTAAATACATAGCATCTATAAGGACATACGCCCCGATTATCTAGCTGCATTTTACATGACTATAGACATGTGAACAAATATATAAAGAAACATCTATGTATATATGTGTATATGGTTATCTGTGTGTGTGTGCGTGTGTGTGGACATAGAGAGATACAGAAATATATCCACAGATCTCGCTCCCACTCTCTCCCTTGGCCACATACATTCACAACGTGACTTTGGGTCACCTTTGCCATATCCCAATGACTGGAAGCAAGTCACACACCCCACCTACCCAAGAGGAGTAGGGGGTACCAGCATTCAAGTGTCACTGAGGGGTGCCTCCACGTTGGCCCATCACATTGAAATATTGCCTGATTTAGAAAATGTTCAGAGGTCCCAGCACAGTCCCCACAGGGGACCTGATGGAGCATCCAGGACATAAAAGGCGGTGCCTCCTGCTGGGACAGCTGAATCTCCGCTCTGGGAGAGACCTCTGCAGGGTAGGGGCATCCTGCCTGAAAGAAACGAGGGCAGGTTTAGAAACTGGAAAGCAGCGGCCTCCAGCTCTGACTGCTGAGTGGCGGTGACGCGTCTTCTTTCATGCTGCCGGGCACATGCTGGCCTGTGCCCGAGTGCCCGGCCAGCAGCACCGGAGACAGGAGGCAGTCCTTCGCTCTCCACCAGCAGACGGTGACGCCGCTCCCTGCAATGCAGGGTTCCTGCCAGTCTTTCTGCTGGTTTTCCTTGCAGTGTTTTTCCACAATTAACATCCGATATTTGCCTAGGTCTGTGTTCTATTCCAGCAAAGTGTTGGCTTGTTTTCCAGGGGATAAGGGAACTTGTGATTCTTTCCCTCGCTGGCTGTTGGAGGTGTCTCCCACAGCTGCTGTAGGCAGGGTGAGTGCTGCGTGGACATCGGCTCCCCTCCCAGCAGCCACCGTTTTCAGCCTCGTAACATACGTGTCTCCATAAATTGGAAAACCTTCAGAGAAGGTGGAATCATCTTGCCATGACTGCCTATTGTCTGGTGGCTGGAGGCAATGAATTAGGAAGCCAGCCTTCTTCTCAGCGGGGATCACGGGATCATGGTTCCATAGCCATTTGTTAACATGCCCATTTGCAGAGTGACAGTAAGCAAGGGACCTAAGTGTCTGTGTTTCCTTTTGGTGAGGGCTCACCAGAACATACCCAAATCGGGTGACGAAGGGGCCTCACCAGCAGGCTGCTCGTATTCTATGGGGGTATCAGGAACCAGAGGAGGTACAGTGGGCAGGGCCATCAACTGGAGATGTGCTCATGACCTCAGCCTAGAGGGCAGTGAGAAACAGGGGCTCCCAGAAAGAGAGAGGGCGGCAGATGGCCCGGGACCAACTTCGGGATAAATACCCTCACCTCCTCCTCCTTCTCTCCTGTTACTTGAGAAACGCTTCCCTGGGCCAACCCAACTGACTGCTGGGAGGCCCATGTCTTGTTGATGAGGTCGGCTGTGAGTCCTCCAGGGCAGGAGGTATGTGCAGCAGGGAGGGTCTGTCTTCTCCGGGGCCTCTGGAGGAACACAGCAAGCTGCCTGTCACCCCTGCCAGCCCTTCAAGCAGCAGGTGTCCAGGGAGGGATCTTCACCACGGATACCAAAGCCTCTGAGTTAAACGTTGTGGGGCCCGGAAGAAACTCCCCACTCCTCTGGACTCTCTCTTCTCAGGCCAGTTGGGCAACCAAATTGACTTGAGACAGGTTAGGAGAAAGAACAAATGTGCTATCAGGTGCTTGGAGATGGTTATAAATTTTAAAGTAAATGGGGGCAAAACAGGGCCTCCATCCTGAGCAGAGGGATGGCAGCGGGGCCTGAGGATTCAGGGAGGAAGGAGTGGGACTCACATGACGAGGAGGCGGTTACTCCTGTGAGGATGCCCCATAATTCGTTTGCCCTGCCGAAAAGACAGGTGTCTTTGATAGAAAGCTAATTGCTGAGAATAACCCTAATTCTGGGTAACAACCCAATGTTCACTCTTCTAGGTAGTTAAAGCAGTGGCAGTCATCTCTCAGGGGTCTGCAGGGCCTTGGTTGACCTCAGTTTGAAGTAAGCCACATGCCAGGGGGACATGTTTGAGGGACCTTTTCTGAACATCCTGGGGAGCCTGACCTTCGGCCTCAGGCCCTGGATTTAATGACATTGCTGTCAACTACAAGCTGTGCAGTTTTAGGGGAGACGCCCCCATCTCTCTGAGTCTCCATCTCCTCACCTACACAGTGATGCAGTGACATACTCGCCTCTTATATGGTGGACGGTCTGACCTCCTCCGCTTCATAGCACTTTTCATCTGGTATGACTATTGTCACTCATTCGTGTCTCATCCCCTCCACTCCACCTCCAGCTAGAATGCAGGTTTCTTGAAAGGAGGGTTGGCTTATTTTGTTCACTGATGAATTCCCTGCAAGAAGGCCTTTCCTGGTATCGACTAGGTGATCAATAGATATCTGGGGCATTGATCCACCGTACAGTGGCCACCAGTGGCCTAGGACAGGACTGATCATGTTTCAGGGCTTGTATCTGATCATACCTAGGTCGACGTTGGGTTTCAACACAAACAGAGGTGAAGACTGGGGACTGCTCTCCAGCCAGGCGTGGTTGGTTGTAAGCCTGATGAGTGGTCTGTTTTGAGTTCCTCACAAGTCATATGAAGAAAAAAAATCTGTGACTTTGTTGCTCCCCATTACTTTATTTTATTTTATGTTATTTAAAGGACAAGTGCAGGCAGGAATGAAGGCGCCCAGAGGCAGGCAGGGAGAGAGAGGAGGGAGAAGCATTTATTTTATTTTTTATTTATCATCTTGGTTTTTACAAGGTGTACCAGTAATTTTATTTTGTCCAGATCACTCCACCTTGTCTGCCACTAAAGAAATGGTCCCAGACCCACAACTGTGCAGGCCTGGGCTCAGGGACGGTCACTGCACAGCTGTGCCGGGATTTCCCCACCTCTGGTCCAGGTGACTTTAGATCCAACAGGTGAAGTGAAGGACTTTACTTCCCGGGGTCCTGCGAGGCTGTGAGGCTAGGGGAGCTTTCTGGGAGGATAATGCACATGGTGTGCGGACACCTGCTTCTCTGGGGGCCTCAAGGCCCCCCTTAGTCTTGAAGGTGTAGCTTTGGAATCCAAAAGGCCATCGTGCAGAGTTAAGGGAAAGTGCCGGTTAGTGTTTCTTCATGGTAATTCTGGGTTAAAAGGACAACAGCAGAGAAGCAGGTAAAAGAGAGTTCTCAACATGTAGATGACCCTTCTGGGCCCCTTGAGTTCTTCAAAGGAGTAGTATCCAATCCAGAGAGCTCCATCTCAAGCCAAGACAAAAAATAAACACACATAAAGAAAACCCCAGGTGCCTCTTTTTTTCTTTTTCTTGTTCTTTTAGGGGCCTGCATCCCCCTCCAGGATGTGCCTATCTGTGTTTTCCGGCTGTGGCTGGAATGTGATGCCCCCTCCCTCCCCCCAGCCAGCCGGCCACCCAGCTCCTGCTCGCCTAACCCCACTTCTTTAACCCTTCCCAGCCCTGGAGGCTCAGCCCGGAGCTAGCAGCCTCCCCAGGAAGCCAGGGTGGATTTCTGAGTCACTATTTGCTTTTCCATCCAGTTCCCAAGTCCTGTTAGTCAGGCAAATGCTCTTGAGTAGCCCTTTGTTAAGGGCGATGGTTCCTATTATCTGGGAACCCACAACAAACAGGAGATTCCTGTTTTTCTTCCTTTCCTTGTTGACTCCTCTGTTCTCACTGCCCCACCAGTGCAACCTAAGAGCAGGGCTTAATAAACCTCTGCTGCACCTGGAATGATAAAGGTGTGGCTGAGTCACCACCCTGCACCTGGAAGGCAGGTTCTAGGGCCCCGCCTGGGGCTCTCAGGGTATCTGGGAGCCCTCCCAGCCCCGACCCTGAAGTCTGTTGGTGATGCTAAAGGAACTGGAACTAGCTGCATTGTGCCTGAGAGTCCTTCAGTGTGTGAAATATTCAGCCAGTGCTCTCAGGATCCACTGTGGTCCAACTGGTTACCTGAAAGGATCCCTGTGAGGCTCTTCAACCCCACCCAAAACCTCCAGCGGGCTGGGGCTCCCACGTGGGTTGCTTCAATCCCTTCATTCTTAATGTGCGTGGCCAGGGGGCTCCCTGTGGCCTGCACGCTGGCGTCGTGTGGGGGGCGTTAGCCAGGATTGCTGCCCGGGCACTGCCCTGAGGAGTCAGTCTTCGTCCATCTGGGGGTCCCAGGGTATCAGGGCTTTGTAAAAGCCAAGATGGACCCTCAGATTTGGAAGAAAACCTTTCAATCTGGAGCACGAGAGAGGGAAAGAAGCTTGATTTCTTGAGCCCGCGTGGGTCAAAGGAAAATTCCTCCTTTTCTCTGTGCTTCTTCCTGGCCTGGGTGAATGAACTTTCACATGGGGTACAATTGCTGAGAGTAAAGTCTACACTCATTCACAGAAGTGTGGAGAATTCGGATGGTGGCTGTTAGGCTGGCTCAGAAAGACGGGACAGCGGGCAGGGACAGCGGGCAGGGACAGCGGCCAAGCCCGGGAAAAAGGTGGATGACGTCAGAATAAGGGATGCGACCCCCACACCTGGAGTCACGGGGCCAATCCCCAATCGCGACATGGGAAGCCCGCGAAATTCCTCTGCTTAAAGAGCCGGTCCCCCTTCGTTGTAGCGCGCGACTTCCCCAGGCCCGTTTTGCGGACTTGGGAGTTTCGCCCCGGAGCGCAGAGTCCAGTAAAGCCCTGACTGTTCTGCTTTCTGTCTGATTGAAATTTTCTCCTCTCGGATCCCAGAAAAAGCTTACGGTGGCAAAGCACAGGTCGCTGGAGCGGACCCACATTTCCGTCCTGAGCTGAAGCCTGGACAGGGGACCTGGGATCTCCGGGGACAGGAAGGGTCACCAGTGCCCAGGAGAAGACTATTTGCAGATAAATGATCTTCCCTAAGTACATTCTTCTAGAAAATAGGGACAGAAGACCCTTTCTGGATAATTAGAGTGGGGGCCCAGGGGTAGCAGATGATTTCTTTAATGGAAGGAGGGCTAAAGATCTAGAAGAACAGGCCCTTCTCCTCTGCCTCTGGGGCTGTCATGTTATAGTGGGGCGTGTGCAGGAGACCAGTTCTGAGACTTGGGATGCTCTGTTTCGTCCCCCTCCTGCAAGCGGCACTTTGGGGCAGACAGGGAAACAGGTAATGACAGAGCTGGCAGGCAGAGCTCACGACATGAACGAGGAAAGAGCCTTGAACTTAGCAACAGCCGCTTCAGTGTGTTATTTAAGCACATTCTGTGTCCCCGAATCCTTGTATCTGGGGCAACCTTGTTGGCCCAAGGAGATTATAAATTCCTGGGGATCAGCAACGTGTTGGGCAGTTACCCACCCTGGAGCTTCCCACATCCCTTGCTGCTTTGCATTCGTGTGGGTTCTTCAAAAAAAATAGCTCTCAAATGAGGGAAGAAGCACGAGGCCACTGTAGGAAGTGAAACCCTAACTCTGCCAGTGAGTGACCCTGGCTGCGGTGTCTCTGCAGCTGTGGGCATTAAGGACACACACACACACAC